>OY744476.1:206415618-206626142 GCA_963556175.1 Tipula confusa | reverse complement strand
ACTTTAGACTTTAGACTTTAGACTTTAGACTTTAGACTTTAGACTTTAGACTTTAGACTTTAGACTTTAGACTTTAGACTTTAGACTTTAGACTTTAGACTTTAGACTTTAGACTTTAGACTTTAGACTTTAGACTTTAGACTTTAGACTTTAGACTTTAGACTTTAGACTTTAGACTTTAGACTTTAGACTTAGACTTTAGACTTTAGACTTTAGACTTTAGACTTTAGACTTTAGACTTTAGACTTTAGACTTTAGACTTTAGACTTTAGACTTTAGACTTTAGACTTTAGACTTAGACTTTAGACTTTAGACTTTAGACTTTAGACTTTAGACTTTAGACTTTAGACTTTAGACTTTAGACTTTAGACTTTAGACTTTAGACTTTAGACTTTAGACTTTAGACTTTAGACTTTAGACTTTAGACTTTAGACTTTAGACTTTAGACTTTAGACTTTAGACTTTAGACTTTAGACTTTAGACTTTAGACTTTAGACTTTAGACTTTAGACTTTAGACTTTAGACTTTAGACTTTAGACTTTAGACTTTAGACTTTAGACTTTAGACTTTAGACTTTAGACTTTAGACTTTAGACTTTAGACTTTAGACTTTAGACTTTAGACTTTAGACTTTAGACTTTAGACTTTAGACTTTAGACTTTAGACTTTAGACTTTAGACTTTAGACTTTAGACTTTAGACTTTAGACTTTAGACTTTAGACTTTAGACTTTAGACTTTAGACTTTAGACTTTAGACTTTAGACTTTAGACTTTAGACTTTAGACTTCTTAGACTTTAGACTTTAGACTTTAGACTTTAGACTTTAGACTTTAGACTTTAGACTTTAGACTTTAGACTTTAGACTTTAGACTTTAGACTTTAGACTTTAGACTTTAGACTTTAGACTTTAGACTTTAGACTTTAGACTTTAGACTTTAGACTTTAGACTTTAGACTTTAGACTTTAGACTTTAGACTTTACACTTTAGACTTTAGACTTTAGACTTTAGACTTTAGACTTTAGACTTTAGACTTTAGACTTTAGACTTTAGACTTTAGACTTTAGACTTTAGACTTTAGACTTTAGACTTTAGACTTTAGACTTTAGACTTTAGACTTTAGACTTTAGACTTTAGACTTTAGACTTTAGACTTTAGACTTTAGACTTTAGACTTTAGACTTTAGACTTTAGACTTTAGACTTTAGACTTTAGACTTTAGACTTTAGACTTTAGACTTTAGACTTTAGACTTTAGACTTTAGACTTTAGACTTTAGACTTTAGACTTTAGACTTTAGACTTTAGACTTTAGACTTTAGACTTTAGACTTTAGACTTTAGACTTTAGACTTTAGACTTTAGACTTTAGACTTTAGACTTTAGACTTTAGACTTTAGACTTTAGACTTTAGACTTTAGACTTTAGACTTTAGACTTTAGACTTTAGACTTTAGACTTTAGACTTTAGACTTTAGACTTTAGACTTTAGACTTTAGACTTTAGACTTTAGACTTTAGACTTTAGACTTTAGACTTTAGACTTTAGACTTTAGACTTTAGACTTTAGACTTTAGACTTTAGACTTTAGACTTTAGACTTTAGACTTTAGACTTTAGACTTTAGACTTTAGACTTTAGACTTTAGACTTTAGACTTTAGACTTTAGACTTTAGACTTTAGACTTTAGACTTTAGACTTTAGACTTTAGACTTTAGACTTTAGACTTTAGACTTTAGACTTTAGACTTTAGACTTTAGACTTTAGACTTTAGACTTTAGACTTTAGACTTTAGACTTTAGACTTTAGACTTTAGACTTTAGACTTTAGACTTTAGACTTTAGACTTTAGACTTTAGACTTTAGACTTTAGACTTTAGACTTTAGACTTTAGACTTTAGACTTTAGACTTTAGACTTAGACTTTAGACTTTAGACTTTAGACTTTAGACTTTAGACTTTAGACTTTAGACTTTAGACTTTAGACTTTAGACTTTAGACTTTAGACTTTAGACTTTAGACTTTAGACTTTAGACTTTAGACTTTAGACTTTAGACTTTAGACTTTAGACTTTAGACTTTAGACTTTAGACTTTAGACTTTAGACTTTAGACTTTAGACTTTAGACTTTAGACTTTAGACTTTAGACTTTAGACTTTAGACTTTAGACTTTAGACTTTAGACTTTAGACTTTAGACTTTAGACTTTAGACTTTAGACTTTAGACTTTAGACTTTAGACTTTAGACTTTAGACTTTAGACTTTAGACTTTAGACTTTAGACTTTAGACTTTAGACTTTAGACTTTAGACTTTAGACTTTAGACTTTAGACTTTAGACTTTAGACTTTAGACTTTAGACTTTAGACTTTAGACTTTAGACTTTAGACTTTAGACTTTAGACTTTAGACTTTAGACTTTAGACTTTAGACTTTAGACTTTAGACTTTAGACTTTAGACTTTAGACTTTAGACTTTAGACTTTAGACTTTAGACTTTAGACTTTAGACTTTAGACTTTAGACTTTAGACTTTAGACTTTAGACTTTAGACTTTAGACTTTAGACTTTAGACTTTAGACTTTAGACTTTAGACTTTAGACTTTAGACTTTAGACTTTAGACTTTAGACTTTAGACTTTAGACTTTAGACTTTAGACTTTAGACTTTAGACTTTAGACTTTAGACTTTAGACTTTAGACTTTAGACTTTAGACTTTAGACTTTAGACTTTAGACTTAGACTTTAGACTTTAGACTTTAGACTTTAGACTTTAGACTTTAGACTTTAGACTTTAGACTTTAGACTTTAGACTTTACACTTTAGACTTTAGACTTTAGACTTTAGACTTTAGACTTTAGACTTTAGACTTTAGACTTTAGACTTTAGACTTTAGACTTTAGACTTTAGACTTTAGACTTTAGACTTTAGACTTTAGACTTTAGACTTTAGACTTTAGACTTTAGACTTTAGACTTTAGACTTTAGACTTTAGACTTTAGACTTTAGACTTTAGACTTTAGACTTTAGACTTTAGACTTTAGACTTTAGACTTTAGACTTTAGACTTTACACTTTAGACTTTAGACTTTAGACTTTAGACTTTAGACTTTAGACTTTAGACTTTAGACTTTAGACTTTAGACTTTAGACTTTAGACTTTAGACTTTAGACTTTAGACTTTAGACTTTAGACTTTAGACTTTAGACTTTAGACTTTAGACTTTAGACTTTAGACTTTAGACTTTAGACTTTAGACTTTAGACTTTAGACTTTAGACTTTAGACTTTAGACTTTAGACTTTAGACTTTAGACTTTAGACTTTAGACTTTAGACTTTAGACTTTAGACTTTAGACTTTAGACTTTAGACTTTAGACTTTAGACTTTAGACTTTAGACTTTAGACTTTAGACTTTAGACTTTAGACTTTAGACTTTAGACTTTAGACTTTAGACTTTAGACTTTAGACTTTAGACTTTAGACTTAGACTTTAGACTTTAGACTTTAGACTTTAGACTTTAGACTTTAGACTTTAGACTTTAGACTTTAGACTTTAGACTTTAGACTTTAGACTTTAGACTTTAGACTTTAGACTTTAGACTTTAGACTTTAGACTTTAGACTTTAGACTTTAGACTTTAGACTTTAGACTTTAGACTTTAGACTTTAGACTTTAGACTTTAGACTTTAGACTTTAGACTTTAGACTTTAGACTTTAGACTTTAGACTTTAGACTTTAGACTTTAGACTTTAGACTTTAGACTTTAGACTTTAGACTTTAGACTTTAGACTTTAGACTTTAGACTTTAGACTTTAGACTTTAGACTTTAGACTTTAGACTTTAGACTTTAGACTTTAGACTTTAGACTTTAGACTTTAGACTTTAGACTTTAGACTTTAGACTTTAGACTTTAGACTTTAGACTTTAGACTTTAGACTTTAGACTTTAGACTTTAGACTTTAGACTTTAGACTTTAGACTTTAGACTTTAGACTTTAGACTTTAGACTTTAGACTTTAGACTTTAGACTTTAGACTTTAGACTTAGACTTTAGACTTTAGACTTTAGACTTTAGACTTTAGACTATAGACTTTAGACTTTAGACTTTAGACTTTAGACTTTAGACTTTAGACTTTAGACTTTAGACTTTAGACTTTAGACTTTAGACTTTAGACTTTAGACTTTAGACTTTAGACTTTAGACTTTAGACTTTAGACTTTAGACTTTAGACTTTAGACTTTAGACTTTAGACTTTAGACTTTAGACTTTAGACTTTAGACTTTAGACTTTAGACTTTAGACTTTAGACTTTAGACTTTAGACTTTAGACTTTAGACTTTAGACTTTAGACTTTAGACTTTAGACTTTAGACTTTAGACTTTAGACTTTAGACTTTAGACTTTAGACTTTAGACTTTAGACTTTAGACTTTAGACTTTAGACTTTAGACTTTAGACTTTAGACTTTAGACTTTGGACTTTAGCATTTAGATTTTTTAACAAACGCTTCTGAAATCAATTACTTTATTAGGAGTTAAATTTCCTTTAACTAGGAATTTAATAGAATAGCATTTAACACTACTTAATTTTGCTTTCTGGTTGGAAACTGAGTCATTGAAAAATAAGCAAAGTATCTACGAACTCAGAACAATATCCATATGGTCTTATTGTTCAGTCTATTGGGAATTCAGATGGTAAATTTCAGATATAGGAATAAATTAAAAATAAAATTTCAAACACTTGATTGATAAACGACTTTCAAAATCATTAGAGATCCATTCAGTGATAAATACCGGAAAATTAAATTGTTACCTATTAATAGAACAAATCACAGCCCCGTTAATTTTGCAGAACACAAAAACAATAAAAACAATTTCCATTTATCACTCAGTATACGAATAAAATAACTCCTGGTTGCATACATACGTAACAACAAAAAACCACACAAAAATCAACATCAAAGGATTTCACCGACTTTTCTTGTGAATAGAAAATTCATCATCCATTACGAATCATTCGTTTTCATTTTTCTCTCTTGACTTTGTTATTTTTTCCGGTTCGTCAGTAAAAAACATTAGCATGAAATTGAATGTTGGAAAACCGCAATAAAATTGAATGAGATAAAAATTTTAAACGAGGAAAATTGCATAAAAGATTTGTTTGGCAAAAGGATTTTCTTAAATTTTTTAATATTAATACTCGCATCATATTTAACATTGTTGTAGGAGCGCACACACAAACATACACGAGAGTTAGAGGGAATTTTCCTTTGACTTTTTTTGTTTTTTTTATTTTCTTTACTCAGCACCAATTTTTACATTTTTGTGATCTATACTTATGTATATAGTTTATCAGAGTTAATATTTCAATTTAATTGATTTCTCTTTCAGTTTTTAACTTTTTGAATTTTTTAATTAAAATCGAAAAGCAAAATCATCTTTTGATATATGGCAAGGAATTGTTTAGTGCAGCAGACATCAAAGGATTTTAATATTTTTTCGGATTAATTTGGAAAATCATTTGCCAGTCATTTGGTTCAAAGGAGAATTTTATTAATTTTTAAAGATAATTAATTAGTTTTTACTATTGTTCGTGTGGCGGCATTATTTTAAAAAGCTTTAACTATGGAGTTAACTCTTTAACTAGAATACAAAAAAAAAAAGATAAGTAAAATGGGTGTTCTGATCAAGGGTAAAACTATTTACGAAGGCCTTCCTGAAAATTACGTGATTAATTGATTTGAAACGCATGACCAAGCCCTAGCAGGATCTCCAGGAGGTCACCAGGCCCCTTGTAGGCGCATATTCTCAAACCTCATCAGGTAGCTCTAACACTCATCCTTCAGGGTCTAACTCTTACACCTATACAAGACAACAGATCTAATTTTTTGTCCAGCTGCATCCGGTCAAAATTTGCTTGGTACTTATGCTTTAGCCGCAGGCATAGCGCCACTCACCGCAAAGCTAACCATTCGCTATCTCGATGGTTTGAGTTGTATGTTTGCTGGAGCTCCAAGACCACTTGATGAATGTCAGTTAGTATACTTGGAACATTGTACTAAATCTCTAAATTACTGAAATAATAACCCTTTTAGTGGGGCTATACCACTAATCTTAAACTCTTTACTCTTTCGCGTTTAACGTATAACTCATCTTAACTCACGACATTATTTCGCTTATATACAATAATTTCAAGTTTCTCGAATATTTCATTTTTCTAGTATTTCATTCTACTTCTTTCGAGATGTTACTACTTTATTTTTTTGCTCAAATTGTACTAGTACTAATGCTGCTTAATATATTTATTCAAGTTTATCTCTAGAGAAATCATAGCAATTCCCTGTACTTAAGCTTGTTCATCCCAAACAGATCCAATGCACTTCCTCAGTAGAGTGCCAATTGCTTTAGGTACACCATTTTAGGTTTATCTCGTTGTCCCATTCTGATACGGTATATAACTCCTTTCCATCCAGACTGCATCTTTGGCGATAAACTCTTCTTTCGTTGTGAGTTGTGAAACCATACCAATTGGGCTTCCTTAAATCGTCTGTTATTGGTTCGTATCGAGCCTTCATCTTATCACTGAAAATTCGTATACTTTTTCGTACAAACTGACGTACTCCAGTTGTTTTTTCATGTTGCCTGCACATACTCCTGGCCACATAAATCTGCAGTTGGAACCATTCCAAACTTTAGGTTTCCCGGCAGCCGCAAATTACTATCAAAACCTACCATTTTTTAAAGTCCGTATCAGCCAATGTTTTTATTGTCCTTTGAAGGCCGAATTTAGTCAATACTTTTTACATTCACACATTACATTCTTTATTTATTGACATTGCACTGCCACATTCAAACTCGACTTCTTCGAGCTTGCCCTTTAACCGTCATACATTGACCACACTTTTGACACCATTCTGCTATTGAATGCCGACGTTTTATTGGGTACTGAGTATCAGTCCACTCGAAGGCCTTGTCTTTTCTTGTCAGTTTAAAATACCTGGCGACATCAGCAAATACTGGTACGAATTGCCGATAATAGGTTAATAGGTACAAACTCCAATAAAACTTGTTAATTCGTGGAGATTCTGTGCCAGTCCTTTACTTTGGAAATCTTGTCCTCATTCACTTGCATTCCATGTGTTGATACTTTGCACCCTAAATTATGCACCTCGTTTTTTAATGTCAACCCTTTCAATGGACGTTCAATTAACCGTTTGAAAGTCGCGTTACATAAGCCAAAGAGCATGATATTGGTGAGCTCCAAGGACTGTTCGATCGCTTAATAACCTCTGATGTTTTCATTTCGGTTACCATTCTTTCCACCTCCATCTGCTTTTCTAACGGCAACCTTCTCGTCACCTAACTTTTTGGCATCTTAGCTCCTGTGGTTTATCATATTTATTCTACCAATATTGTCTAGTGCATTACAGAAAATGGACATGTATTTTTCCAGTAACGTTTTCGCTGTCGGTTTCTGTTTTGGTGTTAGATGCTAGATCTAATTCTGCGTTAGATCTGTTTCCGCTGCCGTTTTGCCTTGTCGTTTTCACATTTCACTATTGCAGATACATCTTCAGATTTTCCGATGATAGTTCCCTTCTCTATGGTTTTTGTCTGATCCGATAAGTTAAGAGCTCGGATTGGTTCTCTTAAGTTTCTATCTGGTCTTTCCAATGATAATTTCTTTAACTTTGTTCTCTTCATCATTTGCTTCCACATAACCCACAACCTCTGTAATCCAGAACCTCCATCCAATCTTCCCACACAACTGTTTCTGATTCTCGAAACTGACTCGCTTTAGTTTAACGAGTCCATCGTAACTTGCCCGCCCCACTTTGGCCCGTCTCTCAACTTTTTCCCTTTTTCCCAGCAAGAAGGTGTTTTCGCTCAATTTTTTCGCCATTCTAAACCATCTCTTTGGCCGTGCTCCTCGACCAAACTTCTAACTTCTTCTCTCGTTCTGTGATACGTATTAGCGATGGTGTTCTTGCTTATTTGCTTCGCCCCCCCCCCTACTCAATTTCTCAAGATTTGGCCCGTTTTGTCACCAACCCAGCATCTGACCTTTTGGTTGATATCATTGAATTTTGTTGTCGAGTGGGTATTTTGTTGTACCATGATTATGGAAACGACTATGTTTAGTCTGCGGTTCCCTTTATCAATACAACGAGTTTATGGGACCTAAGTCGGTGGAGTTGAATAATTATGACGTATAAAAACAGATTTGTATTCTTCTTAAGTAATAAATAATGTAAAGATTATGTGTACCATTTGTTTATCATCTCCAACACATTGTCAGCAACACTATAAGTATTTATTATTTTATTAATCTTAAAACCTATTAATGACACAAGACATATTTTATCAACCACGAACAGTATCAATATCAAAATAAAATCATAACACTTGTTTTCATCTCCGTCGAAAAATAATAACTCGAAAAGCTGTTACACACAAAAAATTCTATGCGCGGCTCTAAATTTATAACCAAAATTAAAATTTCATTAAATTTCAATAAAAATTTGATACTGTTCAAGATCTGTTCCACTAATTTATATTCTTTCGAAAAAATAAAAAAAAAAAATTAACAGAATCAAAACATTTACTTATTTTCAAAAAAAAAAAAAAAAAAAAATTTCCAAATGATTATCATCATAAATTACCAAAAAAAAAAACTTAACTCTTAAAAAATGTTTCTTCTTATTTTTATATAATCAAAACATGCGGTTTCTTTTTACAATCTCGCAGGATGAAATTATTAGTAGAGAAATATAAAACCAATAAATTTTCTTAAGAACACACCAAAGTTATCTTAATATTTTCATTTTTTTGTTTGTTAAGCGTGTTATGTTCTTATGTTCACCCCTTTTATTCCTTCTCGTCGCCTTCGAACACACCACAAATATGTACAGCAGCATACACATATTTTATTCCCGTTTATGGTTTTTATTTTTTATTTCACGTAAATGAAATTCTATATCTTGATAAATGTATATACCTAAAGGGGTTTCGATTTAGGGCGCAAGAACTTTAGACTGAAACAAAACTGCATTGTTTCAAAGTAATAAGATTTCGAATCAGATTTTCATAAACAATGCCAATTACAATTTACAATTTATAATTTACAATTTACAATTTACAATTTACAATTTACAATTTACAATTTACAATTTACAATTTACAATTTACAATTTACAATTTACAATTTACAATTTACAATTTACAATTTACAATTTACAATTTACAATTTATAATTTACAATTTACAATTTACAATTTATAATTTACAATTTACAATTTACAATTTACAATTTACAATCTACAATTTACAATTTACAATTTACAATTTACAATTTACAATTTACAATTTACAATTTACAATTTACAATTTACAATTTACAATTTACAATTTACAATTTACAATTTACAATTTACAATTTACAATTTACAATTTACAATTTACAATTTACAATTTACAATTTACAATTTACAATTTACAATTTACAATTTACAATTTACAATTTACAATTTACAATTTACAATTTACAATTTACAATTTACAATTTACAATTTACAATTTACAATTTACAATTTACAATTTACAATTTACAATTTACAATTTACAATTTACAATTTACAATTTACAATTTACAATTTACAATTTACAATTTACAATTTACAATTTACAATTTACAATTTACAATTTACAATTTACAATTTACAATTTACAATTTACAATTTACAATTTACAATTTACAATTTACAATTTACAATTTACAATTTACAATTTACAATTTACAATTTACAATTTACAATTTACAATTTACAATTTACAATTTACAATTTACAATTTACAATTTACAATTTACAATTTACAATTTACAATTTACAATTTACAATTTACAATTTACAATTTACAATTTACAATTTACAATTTACAATTTACAATTTACAATTTACAATTTACAATTTACAATTTACAATTTACAATTTACAATTTACAATTTACAATTTACAATTTACAATTTACAATTTACAATTTACAATTTACAATTTACAATTTACAATTTACAATTTACAATTTACAATTTACAATTTACAATTTACAATTTACAATTTACAATTTACAATTTACAATTTACAATTTACAATTTACAATTTACAATTTACAATTTACAATTTACAATTTACAATTTACAATTTACAATTTTGATATCCAAACCAACCGAGCGATTTGAGATTTGAGATTTGAAATTTGAGTTTTGAGATTTGAGTTTTGAGATTTGAGATTTGAGATTTGAGATTTGAGATTTGAGATTTGAGATTTGAGATTTGAGATTTGAGATTTGAGATTTGAGATTTGAGATTTGAGATTTGAGATTTGAGATTTGAGATTTGAGATTTGAGATTTGAGATTTGAGATTTGAGATTTGAGATTTGAGATTTGAGATTTGAGATTTGAGATTTGAGATTTGAGATTTGAGATTTGAGATTTGAGATTTGAGATTTGAGATTTGAGATTTGAGATTTGAGATTTGAGATTTGAGATTTGAGATTTGAGATTTGAGATTTGAGATTTGAGATTTGAGATTTGAGATTTGAGATTTGAGATTTGAGATTTGAGATTTGAGATTTGAGATTTGAGATTTGAGATTTGAGATTTGAGATTTGAGATTTGAGATTTGAGATTTGAGATTTGAGATTTGAGATTTGAGATTTGAGATTTGAGATTTGAGATTTGAGATTTGAGATTTGAGATTTGAGATTTGAGATTTGAGATTTGAGATTTGAGATTTGAGATTTGAGATTTGAGATTTGAGATTTGAGATTTGAGATTTGAGATTTGAGATTTGAGATTTGAGATTTGAGATTTGAGATTTGAGATTTGAGATTTGAGATTTGAGATTTGAGATTTGAGATTTGAGATTTGAGATTTGAGATTTGAGATTTGAGATTTGAGATTTGAGATTTGAGATTTGAGATTTGAGATTTGAGATTTGAGATTTGAGATTTGAGATTTGAGATTTGAGATTTGAGATTTGAGATTTGAGATTTGAGATTTGAGATTTGAGATTTGAGATTTGAGATTTGAGATTTGAGATTTGAGATTTGAGATTTGAGATTTGAGATTTGAGATTTGAGATTTGAGATTTGAGATTTGAGATTTGAGATTTGAGATTTGAGATTTGAGATTTGAGATTTGAGATTTGAGATTTGAGATTTGAGATTTGAGATTTGAGATTTAAGATTTGAGATTTGAGATTTGAGATTTGAGATTTGAGATTTGAGATTTGAGATTTGAGATTTGAGATTTGAGATTTGAGATTTGAGATTTGAGATTTGAGATTTGAGATTTGAGATTTGAGATTTGAGATTTGAGATTTGAGATTTGAAATTTGAAACTTGAAATTTGAAATTTGAAATTTGAAATTTGAAATTTGAGATTTGAGATTTGAGATTTGAGATTTGAGATTTGAGATTTGAGATTTGAGATTTGAGATTTGAGATTTGAGATTTGAGATTTGAAATTAGGAGATTTGAGATTTGAGATTTGAGATTTGAGATTTGAGATTTGAGATTTGAGATTTGAGATTTGAAATTAGGAGATTAAGAGATTTGCGATTTTGAGTTTTATTTATTTATTTTATTTATTTATTTATTTATTAATATTGACATTTTTTTATTATAATATTTTTGAATTAATTAAATAGAGCATAATTATTTTTCTTAAAACATATTATTTACTAATACTGATGTTTTCTTTAATGAATACACTCAATATTCGTACAAAATGATTGGATTTTAATTCGCGTAATTCGCCCAATGTGTAGAAATTGCTCAGCGAATTATACAATTGTACGCCATTATACCCTAATGATCGCTGTGAAAAAGATTTACTGTATATTGGTAATCTATAATGAGTGTTTTTGGTATTATAGTTATGGACTTCTCTATTAGAATATAACATTGAGTCTAGGTATTTTGGTAGATCTACGTTTTCAAGGCGAAACATTAACTTCAAGACATTGTAATGTATTCTTTGGTTTATAGACTTCCACCCTAATACTTCAAGCATTTCACTTATATGTGTCCTATTTTCTGCTTTTAAAATACCTCGCATAAATACCTCGCGTTCTATATTTTTTGGAGACGATATAGTTGTGATTGATTCATTATGAATAAAACTGATGAACAATAATCAATATGCGGTGCAACAAGTGATTTGAAACATATAATTTTTGTCTCCCATGGCATTTTATCCTTAAGTCTATTAAATTTCACGTTCATTGGCTTGAGGTTCATTGGCTTGAGTTGACACGTGGAACTTGTAGTCGGCCAATGTGACAACCGTTTTTTGAATGTAATGATTTTATGAACTGCCCAACAAATGTTAAAATATGTAGTCACTTTATAATTTAATAGTCTAGCCCCCCTATTGGTAAACCATGTCAATAACAAAATGAAACTTCTTATTTAACATAAGAAGAAAATAAAGTAACACTTCACCAGTTGTCACAATGTAATTTGTACCTTTTGGATGTCGTTTCTTCTATTTTCATTTATTGAATAAAAAATAAAAAAATGGAAAAAAAAACAAAACGAGGAAACTAAATTTTCTTTACGATAGTTTTCTTATATATTTTTGTTTTGTTATATGGTAAATTATTGTACCGAGCGTGTACAATATCCTGAGCAGGGAGGTTGATTTGATGTTGAACGAGATTTGAATATAGAAATAGGATATTACAATTTAACATATTGTGTGTATTGTAGTTCGAGGGTTCTGTAAAAGGCATATGACAAAATGTGTAAGTTATTTTATAATATGTTCAACTTGATTATTTATTGGAAACATAACCTGAATTTTTTTTATATTTTTTATGGTCTGTCGAGTTATTATTTAGCATGCGCACTATACGTGAAATATGAACCGCAGTCAATGCTTCCTACTGCCATTGACTCTGCCTTACTTTAAGGTGCTCCCTAAAATGTACGAACTTTTTACTTTTGTGAACTTCCTTTACTTCACTATATTCGTAATAAACAGTATACTGTCCTTGTATTAAAAATATTTCATCATTGAGCTGAGCATTTGTTGCTTATGTATCCTAGTTTTATTCGGCCTACGATCTTGTATTTTTTGAATTTCGGAAATTTTCGATTTTAGGCCTTTAATTTATTACGCAGTTTATGGATTTTGGATATTTTTGATTTATTGCTCCTGCTTTACAGTTTAAATGGTCTAATTTTCATGAACCTTTTGGATTTTGTGAAATTTCTGTGTATTTTGGAAGTAGGTTCAGCTATTTGTGGAAAACCTATTTTCTAGGATAATACCAACCTATTTGCATTAGGGTTGGTACCAAAGCAGCGCTACATTATTATTAGCTTCGTAGTTCATATAACAGAAATAGACCCATGCGAACGTAATTATAAATAAATTAAAAAACTATCATAGACAAATAATTAATGGATTCAAGTAAAATTTCATAATTTATGATTAATTTTATTTTGAAAATTTTAAATACTCAAAAAATTAAACAAACAAATCAAGATTAATTTGTAACAGATGAATGAAAATTTATTTATACGAACGAAAAATTGTATCAAATAATTTATGATCGGCGCGGTATATTAAGCGTACGTACCACCGTATGTGCGTCTATTAACAATTTATTTCAGGAAGTTGTTAGAAACGCATTAAAACTGTATCAAAATTATTAAAGAAAGTGTTAAAAATGTTTTTGATAATAAAATCGTTGTTCCTTTTTCGATTCTAATTTTAGGACGTTAAAACATTTTGGATCACGTGTTTACATGTCGACTGTAGTCACCGCACATAATATATATATATATATATATATATATATATATATATATATATATATATATATATATATATATATATATACGATTGTGATATTTACACGGTCATAAAAAAATTATATCGTGTCTCGAAGATCAATAACATCATAATCATCGTCAAACATCATAAAATGCATAATCTGTTGAGCATATTATTATCATGTTACCCACAATACATAATTTATCTTAATCCAATCCTTTTATCATCGTATTAAATTTACAAAATTTACCACCGAATATAATTTTTTTTATTTTATTTTTTATTTTATTGAACTTACATCACAACCAATAAATTAGATGAAACCAATAAAAAGC
The DNA here is from genome assembly GCA_963556175.1 of Tipula confusa. Taxonomy (NCBI): domain Eukaryota; kingdom Metazoa; phylum Arthropoda; class Insecta; order Diptera; family Tipulidae; genus Tipula; species Tipula confusa. The sequence goes on along the minus strand of OY744476.1, from coordinate 206,611,992 downwards.
AAATAAAGTTAAGATAAAAATAATAAATGGTTTTTATACGCCATAGCTGGTCCTAACACTATCGACAGATTTTTTATTGGTTTTGTTTCTGGAAATGGTTTATTAATCAGAAAAGGGTAAGTCACCATCAATAGGAACAAATAAGGCTGACTGCAATCTTGCTAATAGAGGATCTTCTTTCTGAGATTGCAGTACATTTAATGACTGCACAAAGAATAAACAAATTTTTACCAAAATTTATGAAGCTAATCTCATTTCTGGGTAAATGAATTGAAATGTTTAAATCTGTAAGCACATACAGTATGACTATAGCTGTCCTCCAGTTTTAGGAAAACTAGCCAGTTTCATTGCAAATATTTTTGCTTATTGATAAATTTGTCAAGCCTGTAATATTGACCTTTCCCTTATTCATTAATTTTAGCATTTACTGTAAGTAATAATTAGTAAAATTAACAATCTCTCGGTCAGCAGGATGATGGTAATAATACTTGTTGGTCTCACTAATTTTAAACAAAGAATTCAACACAAAAAGTAAAAGGTGCAGCTGCAAATTTTGTTATGATGATAGCCTCGTATTTCTAGCCCCATAGTATCATAAAAAGGTGCGACCAAACGGAATATAAACAAATAAATAAATGAAGCCATAACAATATTTATCATGCTACATGCAGTCTGGAATATTGTAATCTTATCACACTCTAGGCTTTTAATGTTTAACTTTTATGAGAAATTGGTATGGGTGCTAAACTATAATTTAAGGAATTCATAACAGTTCTTTATAAAGATCAACTGAACACCAAAAATATAAGTGTAAACTAGTTGTTTGCTTGGTTTATAGTCAAGAATAATGCATTATATTATCACCACATAAATCTAGCGTATAAACAATCAGCAAACCTCAACCGTCGAAATAAAAGTAGCTAGATCTTATTATATGGAAAGTCAAGAAAGTCAAGAAAGTCAAGATAGTCAAGATAGTCAAGATAGTCAAGATAGTCAAGATAGTCAAGATAGTCAAGATAGTCAAGATAGTCAAGATAGTCAAGATAGTCAAGATAGTCAAGATAGTCAAGATAGTCAAGATAGTCAAGATAGTCAAGATAGTCAAGATAGTCAAGATAGTCAAGATAGTCAAGATAGTCAAGATAGTCAAGATAGTCAAGATAGTCAAGATAGTCAAGATAGTCAAGATAGTCAAGATAGTCAAGATAGTCAAGATAGTCAAGATAGTCAAGATAGTCAAGATAGTCAAGATAGTCAAGATAGTCAAGATAGTCAAGATAGTCAAGATAGTCAAGATAGTCAAGATAGTCAAGATAGTCAAGATAGTCAAGATAGTCAAGATAGTCAAGATAGTCAAGATAGTCAAGATAGTCAAGATAGTCAAGATAGTCAAGATAGTCAAGATAGTCAAGATAGTCAAGATAGTCAAGATAGTCAAGATAGTCAAGATAGTCAAGATAGTCAAGATAGTCAAGATAGTCAAGATAGTCAAGATAGTCAAGATAGTCAAGATAGTCAAGATAGTCAAGATAGTCAAGATAGTCAAGATAGTCAAGATAGTCAAGATAGTCAAGATAGTCAAGATAGTCAAGATAGTCAAGATAGTCAAGATAGTCAAGATAGTCAAGATAGTCAAGATAGTCAAGATAGTCAAGATAGTCAAGATAGTCAAGATAGTCAAGATAGTCAAGATAGTCAAGATAGTCAAGATAGTCAAGATAGTCAAGATAGTCAAGATAGTCAAGATAGTCAAGATAGTCAAGATAGTCAAGATAGTCAAGATAGTCAAGATAGTCAAGATAGTCAAGATAGTCAAGATAGTCAAGATAGTCAAGATAGCCAAGATAGTCAAGATAGTCAAGATAGTCAAGATAGTCAAGATAATCAAGATAATCAAGATAATCAAGATAGTCAAGATAGTCAAGATAGTCAAGATAGTCAAGACAGTCAAGATAGTCAAGATAGTCAAGATAGTCAAGATAGTCAAGATAGTCAAGATAGTCAAGATAGTCAAGATAGTCAAGATAGTCAAGATAGTCAAGATAGTCAAGATAGTCAAGATAGTCAAGATAGTCAAGATAGTCAAGATAGTCAAGAAAGTCAAGATAGTCAAGATAGTCAAGATAGTCAAAATAGTCTAGATAGTCAAGATAGTCAAAATAGTCAAGATAGTCAAGATAGTCAAGATAGTCAAGATAGTCAAGATAGTCAAGATAGTCAAGATAGTCAAGATAGTCAAGATAGTCAAGAGAGTCAAGATAGTCAAGATAGTCAAGGTAGTCAAGATAGTCAAGATAGTCAAGATAGTCAAGATAGTCAAGATAGTCAAGATAGTCAAGATAGTCAAGATAGTCAAGATAGTCAAGATAGTCAAGATAGTCAAGATAGTCAAGATAGTCAAGATAGTCAAGATAGTCAAGATAGTCAAGATAGTCAAGATAGTCAAGATAGTCAAGATAGTCAAGATAGTCAAGATAGTCAAGATAGTCAAGATAGTCAAGATAGTCAAGATAGTCAAGATAGTCAAGATAGTCAAGAAAGTCAAGATAGTCAAGATAGTCAAGATAGTCAAAATAGTCTAGATAGTCAAGATAGTCAAAATAGTCAAGATAGTCAAGATAGTCAAGATAGTCAAGATAGTCAAGATAGTCAAGATAGTCAAGAGAGTCAAGATAGTCAAGATAGTCAAGATAGTCAAGATAGTCAAGATAGTCAAGATAGTCAAGATAGTCAAGATAGTCAAGATAGTCAAGATAGTCAAGATAGTCAAGACAGTCAAGATAGTCAAGATAGTCAAGATAGTCAAGATAGTCAAGATAGTCAAGATAGTCAAGATAGTCAAGATAGTCAAGATAGTCAAGATAGTCAAGATAGTCAAGATAGTCAAGATAGTCAAGATAGTCAAGATAGTCAAGATAGTCAAGATAGTCAAGATAGTCAAGATAGTCAAGATAGTCAAGATAGTCAAGATAGTCAAGATAGTCAAGATAGTCAAGATAGTCAAGATAGTCAAGATAGTCAAGATAGTCAAGATAGTCAAGATAGTCAAGGTAGTTAAGATAGTCAAGGTAGTCAAGATAGTCAAGATAGTCAAGATAGTCAAGATAGTCAAGATAGTCAAGATAGTCAAGATAGTCAAGATAGTCAAGATAGTCAAGGTAGTTAAGATAGTCAAGGTAGTTGAGATAGTCAAGATAGTCAAGATAGTCAAGATAGTCAAGATAGTCAAGATAGTCAAGATAGTCAAGATAGTCAAGATAGTCAAGATAGTCAAGATAGTCAAGATAGTCAAGATAGTCAAGATAGTCAAGATAGTCAAGATAGTCAAGATAGTCAAGATAGTCAAGATAGTCAAGATAGTCAAGATAGTCAAGATAGTCAAGATAGTCAAGATAGTCAAGATAGTCAAGATAGTCAAGATAGTCAAGATAGTCAAGATAGTCAAGATAGTCAAGATAGTCAAGATAGTCAAGATAGTCAAGATAGTCAAGATAGTCAAGATAGTCAAGATAGTCAAGATAGTCAAGATAGTCAAGATAGTCAAGATAGTCAAGATAGTCAAGATAGTCAAGATAGTCAAGATAGTCAAGATAGTCAAGATAGTCAAGATAGTCAAGATAGTCAAGATAGTCAAGATAGTCAAAATGAAAAGTTAGTCAATATAGTCCTACGATTAGCTTAAGCTCCTTTGATGCCATTTGAATCCTATTTTCCGTTTTTAGAATTCTACTTTTATGTTTACCCCTGACCGCAGGAGTTCTAAACCTAAATAATATATAAAATAAAAAAAAATAAACATTTTTTTTTAAATTTAAAATTTTTCGCAATAAAAATGAAGCAAGTATACTCAACACTAAACGGAATTATTATTTTATAACCTTATCAGTTACAGATTTCCATGAAAACAAAAATCTGCTTTATTGCCGCTACGAAATCATTTAATCAAAATCGATTTACTATTTAAACCGCATAAATTGTAATTCTACGTTTCTTATTTGGATATAAAGTATATAAACATAAAAAAGGGGGATTACATAAGTTAGTGCCGAGTATAAGAATCGCGAATAAAAAAAAAAAAATCTTAATTTTGGACGAGAGTACGGAAAGATTAGTTTGATGACTTAATTTGATTTGATTCTTTGAATTCTATATTATGTACTTTTGACGAGATATACTCTATATTTCTAATAAACTTTGAAAATTATCGCAAGGTTTAAATTGAAATTTATGCTTAATTATCATAAATTATTATGATCATCGCGATTTGTGTGTTTTTCGTTTATTTTAAATTTGGTTTAAGATTGATAGGTTAATGGTATTAATGGAGGCCAGTGTGGTTTGTATATCATGTCCAATGAATTAAGACTGTAAGATTTTAGCATTCAGACTCTTAGGAAATTACTCTAATTGATAGTATCTCTTACTTATAGGAAAAATCCAAAACATAACAGTTCTTTGCATTTAACCTTGAAAATGATCTTCATACAACAAAATAATGTTATCATTGTTTACGAAGATCATACTACTTGCCTTTAGAAAAAGTATGCATACAGTTGGTGTTTTTAAGTTATTTAGTTATAGCACTTCGGGGAACCTATCCTTACACTAAATATTAACTTTGGAATTTACTTTTGAAATTTTACTGAAAAATAAAGATTTATTTACCAAAACGTGCTTTTCGATATGTGGTAATGGATGCAATAAAGTATATGATGTTTTTAATGGTAAATCAATAAAAAAACAACATTTAGCACAAGGATATTTAATATTTGAAACAATATGCCTGTTAAAGAAAACTAATCTTAATTTATCGCTAACAAAACGCTAACATGTATTTAAATTAAAGGTTAAAAAATAAAAAATAAAAATATTTAGCATTAAAATTAAATGAAACAACCGTAAAACTGACAAAATACGTCACTGTAATAAAAATAAAATCTAATTGATGTACATATAGCAAGCCAATAAAAAAAAGGAAACGAGCCACCAACACGCACACAAAACTCCAAAATTTACACAAATTACAGGTAAAATATATATATATATATATATATATATATATATATATATATATATATATATATATATATATATATATATAAATATTTAGAACAAAACCCAAATGAAATAACCGCTAAACTAAAATGTTAACTATCATGTGCTTTTTGAATTTTAGAAATTTTCGATTTGGGACAAAAACTTCGGAGTTTGGATAGGCAAACCATCATGAGTTAGTTTGCATTTTACAAATTTTCGATTTTTGGAACAAATATCTCTGTTTTGATCGGCTTACCATCATGCGTTGCTTGGATTTTGGAAATTGTCGATTTGTGGCCAAAATTTCACAGTTTTGATAGGCTAACTAACCATCATGTGTTTTTTTGATTTTGGAAGTTTTCGATTTGAGGCAACAATTTTAAAGTTTGGATTAGCTATCCATCATGCCTTTTTCGGAATTTGGAAATTTTTGATTTGTGCCCAAAATTTCACAGTTTGGATAGGCTAACCATCATGCCTTTTTTGAATTTTGGAATCATGCTTTTTTGGATTTTGGAAATTTTCAATTTGTTACCAAAATATCTTAATTTTGACAGGCACAAAATGTGCCTGTGGACGTATTTTGTGAAACGAATTTCATAGTTCGGATAGGTTTTGGAAATTTTCGATTTTTGACAAAATTTCACAATTTTGATTTGCTCACCATCATGCAGTATTTAAAATTTTTTTTTGAAACAAATTTCACAGCTCGGTAGGCTAACCATCATGCCTTTTTTGGATTTTGGAAATTTTCGATTTAGGACAAAAACTTCGTAGTTTTGATAGGCATCATTCGTTATTTAGGTTTGTGGAAAAACTACAGTTTGGATAGGCTAAACTAATGAGTTAGTTTGGATTTTACAAATTTTCGATTTATAGAAAAAATATCTCGGTTTTGATCGGCTTACCATCATGCGTTGCTTGGATTTTGGAAATTGTCAATTTGTGGCCAAAATTTTTCTGTTTTTATAGGGAAACTAACCATCATGTGTTTTTTGGATTTTGGAAGTTTTCGATTTGTGCCCATAATTTCACAGTTTGGATAGGCATGATTATCATCATGCCTTTTTTGGATTTTGAAAATTTTCGATAGGCTCAACATCGTGTGTGTTTTGGATGTTCGACTTGTTGTTCAAATTTCTCAATTCGGGTAGGCGAACCATAATGAGTTTTTTTGAATTTTGGAAATAATCGATTTGTGAGGAAATGTTCCAGACATTTGGAAAATTTCAAAAACATACAATATTTCAAACACATGACATCGTATTAAATTTGGAATAAATTTTTCGGGTGAGTTTCCAAAGAATTGGACGATCGTGATTTGTTTTACTTTCTGATATTTCAAAGGTGTCAGTCAATGGTGTGCTTTACGATCAAAAAGGTGCTTTTCACTTGTTGCGGTATACAAAAGAGACGGGTGTGAAGTTTTCGACAAATAACAAAATCTGTATGTGTATTGGTAATTTATTTTACAGTAGGCCAAAAATTTGTTATTTTATGTTAATTTCTATGTTAATTTACCAACTCTAACTATCATTATGTCTATTATATATTATAATATATAATAATTATAATATATAATAATAATATATTACAATATATATTCGTAAATACAAGTAAAACAAAATCACTTCTAAAATCAAAAACTATAATAATTCGTAGTACTATCCGACAAATAAAAGTTCTTAAAAATATTAATATATGTCAAATTTAGTGGTTTAGTGGCCAAAGATTGGCCAACTCCCAGAAATTTCCAATATACTTGACATATTCGCAAATTTAGCTGAGACTATGAAGACCTGTAGTAAAATAATAGTCAATAGTTATTACGATGGGGTTGAACCTTTTTTTATTGACTGTGAACAGTTGCATATTTCATAAAAATAGGATTTTATTGTTTTAGTTTATTTGAGGCCAGCTCGCAGAGTTATCACCGGGATTTGGCTTATGTGAGTAACATATTAAGGGAAGTTCTTTTAAATAAAATTAGCCTCATTTTGAGGAGTCGTAACTACACTAGGGAGAAGTTTTATGAGAATTGCGTATGCCTAGAAAGCTTTGACTCCTAAGACCAAACCCAAACAACCAAACGTTCAGAACGTTACTTAATACTTCCCTTGTAGGCTTTATCCATATTTTTTTTCACTATTTCCTCTAAAATGTATACTTTATTTTTATCATTTTATCTTATGGAGCGCCCAAATCAATGAGATCCATTTCATTCACAATGGATATCCCGTCTATAGGGACCCTATTCATTCATACAGAAGGAGAGTGCTAATACTGAGAATCGCTTGGTTAGCCTTGTTTGAATGAATACTAATTGCTGATTAATAATGACCAATTAGTAATTAGTAATACTGATACTAATTACTGATTTCTAATTACCAATTGGTACATAGCAATTTATTATCTAAAAATAGTAGTCTGACTGAGGTTACGATTAACCGATTATAATTAGATTATTATTTGAATTTACGTTCTATAGTAAAATAATATTGTTGGATTAACAAACATCTGGTTTGTTGTTAACACGGGAAACTTTTTCAAATCATCAAAAATCTCCCAATTATTATTGGGTCTTTTTATAATTACAGTATAATGTTTTAATGTGTTATCATAATATACCATAGCTTTTAAGGTAAAATCTTCATTGTCCAATTTAATATTTGTTTCTACCTCACAAATTTTAATATTAAAATTTTTGTTATTGTAAGACTGAACGTCTGCTATGGCTATGCCATAATTACTAGTAATCTTCTCCACAATCAAATTTGCTCCACAACTGGAACAGGTAAGAGATCCAAATGATAGCGAACCTTGAATATTGCGCAGCGTGTTTTCATTAACTGTAAAAATGTTAAAAGGTAAGTAACAGTTGAGAGAATTTCGAGCTCGAAAAACGTTTTCCTCAGCACATTTCTGATAACTGAAATAGGCTGTGGTATCATTTTATCAATCAAATATGTAATTTGACATTCTGCATTCAGCTGAATTATGTTGTCATATTGGTCTACACAATTTATTCCTTTAAATAGATCAAACAACAAATTTGTGCGCAAATCATAAAGTTCCGGTGTTATTTTATTAAGGTGGATTAATGACGAGACAATCTTAAAGAAATCGTTATCTATTTCTGAAGTTTTCAGAAATTTGTAAACTCTCACTGTCGACGCCTAAACAAACGAAAATCTCTGTAAGGGAGTCGAAACCACAGGTATTTATCACACTTATAGTTTCTACTCCATAAAAATTGGAATAACCATTTTTTAAAATTGGTATTTGCTGAACTGGAAAGTTCATTTGTTTATTCGATATGTTTTGGTGATGTTAGTCTCATTTTTTTACTCCACTGCTCTTCATTAAGCATGTCATCGGGAAGATATTTTGTCTTTCTGTTTCTTGGTGTAGGTATTACAGGCTCAGGCATTTGTATAGATTTAAACTTTTGCTCACACTTAAATTTTAGAATATTTACTACTCGTCCAATTTTCAAGCGCTTATTTTGTAAATATTGGTTTTTCACCGAATGAAACCATTTATTTCATTTTACACCTAACTTGCATGAAAAAAAGTTGGCTGACAAAATGATCTAGGAAAAGTATTTTTTAACAATGAATTGTATTGCGAACACATTATAAGGCGTAGCTGTCGAAATAGTTCGTCAACACATTCAACCGATTTGGCGCAGAGAATTGCACAGAAGAAATCTAAAATTAAATTTTTATGTTCAGCATCTATATTTGGAAGGTTTTTTCTTTATTTGCACGGTAATAATTTTCACAAAATGAGAGCAGCAGATATAAATTGGAGTAATCGATTTTTTCCACGTTGTACCCTTTTCTAAAAAGTTGAAATTAATTTCAATGTATTCTGAGATACTTGCATTTTTATTTTGACAATTTCCGTTTCTTTTCTAAAATCCATGAGGAATTTTCCAATAGACCACGCATCGTGTTAGCAAGTTATAAACTCTGCAACAGGGATTATATTATAATTAATTTTCACATCATGGTGTTGCAAAAGTTCCTTATTAATACCACTTGGAACGGTTCGGTAACAGAATATCTATATTTATTGTGTTGGGGCTGCATACAACATTTAAAATATATATCGACTAAATCGCAATCCCGAACCAGATCGTCCTTTTTATAATATTCTGATTTAATATTCTGATTACCATTTATCGACCTATATAACAAGGTCTATAATCCATTATATCAGAATGAGGCTAATTTTATTTAAAAGAACATCCCTTAATATGTCACTCACATAAGCGAAATCTTGGTGAAAAATCTGTGAGCTGGCCAATCCTCTATACAGTGAACCACTTAAATCCATATAACAAAAAAAAACAAAAATTACCATTTATCGACCTCATTAGGTCTATAATCCATCATAGCAGAATGAGGCTAATTTTATTTAAAAGAACATCCCTTAATATGTCACTTACATAATCGAAATCTCGGAGAAAACTCTTTGAGCTGGCCAATCCTCTATACAGTGAACCACTTAAATCTATATAAAAAAAAACCAAAATTACCATTTATCGACCTAAATACCAAAATCTATAATCCATCATATCAGAATGAGGCTAATTTTATTTAAAAGAACATCCCTTAATTTGTTACTCACATAAGCCGAATCCAGGTCAAAACTCTGTGAGCTGGCCAATCTTCTATACAGTGAACCATTTAAATCCATATAAAAAAAAAATTACCATTTATCGACCTAAATAAAAAGGTCTATAATCCATCGTATCAGAATGAAGCTAATTTTATTTAAATGAACATCCCTTAATATGTCACTTACATACTCGAAATCTCGGAAAAAACTCTGTGAGCTGGCCAATCCTCTATACAGTGAACCACTTAAATCTATATAAAAAAAAAAAAAAAAAATTACCATTTATCGACCTAAATAAAAAGGTCTATAATCCATCGTATCAGAATGAAGCTAATTTTATTTAAATGAACATCCCTTAATATGTCACTTACATACTCGAAATCTCGGAGAAAACTCTGTGAGCTGGCCAATCCTCTATACAGTGAGCCACTTAAATCTATATAAAATAAAAACCAAAATTACCATATATCGACCTAAATAACAAGGTCTATAACCCATCATATCAGAATGAGGCTAATTTTATTTAAAAGAACATCCCTTAATATGTCACTTACATAATCGAAATCTCGGAGAAAACTCTGTGAGCTGGCCAATCCTCTATACAGTGAACCACTTAAATCTATATAAAAAAAAAAAAAAAAAATTACCATTTATCGACCTAAATAAAAAGGTCTATAATCCATCGTATCAGAATGAAGCTAATTTTATTTAAATGAACATCCCTTAATATGTCACTTACATACTCGAAATCTCGGAGAAAACTCTGTGAGCTGGCCAATCCTCTATACAGTGAGCCACTTAAATCTATATAAAATAAAAACCAAAATTACCATATATCGACCTAAATAACAAGGTCTATAACCCATCATATCAGAATGAGGCTAATTTTATTTAAAAGAACATCCCTTAATATGTTACTCACATAAGCGAAATCTTGGTGAAAAATCTGTGAGCTGGCCAATCCTCTATACAGTGAACCACTTAAATCCATATAACAAAAAAAAACAAAAATTACCATTTATCGACCTCATTAGGTCTATAATCCATCATAGCAGAATGAGGCTAATTTTATTTAAAAGAACATCCCTTAATATGTCACTTACATAATCGAAATCTCGGAGAAAACTCTTTGAGCTGGCCAATCCTCTATACAGTGAACCACTTAAATCTATATAAAAAAAAACCAAAATTACCATTTATCGACCTAAATACCAAAATCTATAATCCATCATATCAGAATGAGGCTAATTTTATTTAAAAGAACATCCCTTAATTTGTTACTCACATAAGCCGAATCCAGGTCAAAACTCTGTGAGCTGGCCAATCTTCTATACAGTGAACCATTTAAATCCATATAAAAAAAAAATTACCATTTATCGACCTAAATAAAAAGGTCTATAATCCATCGTATCAGAATGAAGCTAATTTTATTTAAATGAACATCCCTTAATATGTCACTTACATACTCGAAATCTCGGAAAAAACTCTGTGAGCTGGCCAATCCTCTATACAGTGAACCACTTAAATCTATATAAAAAAAAAAAAAAAAAATTACCATTTATCGACCTAAATAAAAAGGTCTATAATCCATCGTATCAGAATGAAGCTAATTTTATTTAAATGAACATCCCTTAATATGTCACTTACATACTCGAAATCTCGGAGAAAACTCTGTGAGCTGGCCAATCCTCTATACAGTGAGCCACTTAAATCTATATAAAATAAAAACCAAAATTACCATATATCGACCTAAATAACAAGGTCTATAACCCATCATATCAGAATGAGGCTAATTTTATTTAAAAGAACATCCCTTAATATGTCACTTACATAATCGAAATCTCGGAGAAAACTCTGTGAGCTGGCCAATCCTCTATACAGTGAACCACTTAAATCTATATAAAAAAAAAAAAAAAAAATTACCATTTATCGACCTAAATAAAAAGGTCTATAATCCATCGTATCAGAATGAAGCTAATTTTATTTAAATGAACATCCCTTAATATGTCACTTACATACTCGAAATCTCGGAGAAAACTCTGTGAGCTGGCCAATCCTCTATACAGTGAGCCACTTAAATCTATATAAAATAAAAACCAAAATTACCATATATCGACCTAAATAACAAGGTCTATAACCCATCATATCAGAATGAGGCTAATTTTATTTAAAAGAACATCCCTTAATATGTTACTCACATAAGCGAAATCTTGGTGAAAAATCTGTGAGCTGGCCAATCCTCTATACAGTGAACCACTTAAATCCATATAACAAAAAAAAAAAAAAAATTACCATTTATCGACCTCATTAGGTCTATAATCCATCATAGCAGAATGAGGCTAATTTTATTTAAAAGAACATCCCTTAATATGTTACTCACCTAAGCCAAATCTCGGTGAAAACTCTGTGAGCTGGCCAATCCTCTATACCGACTGTTCACCGACTGTTTTACTAATTCATGTAAATTTTTATGTTAATTTAACAAATTTCGTATACGTATACGTTTTGTTATTTTTTGTTATTTGTTGAAAACTTCACACCCGTCAAAAGAGAATATAAACATTTATAAAATCTTACTCTTGATAAGTAAGAAAATGAGAATAAAATCAAATCAAATGAGAATACTAAAGCAATAATAACGTCACGCTATATAAAATATATGCTCAAATTACGTTGATCGATTACTCACGACTTACCACCTTTCGCGATCATTCGAAATTTAATTAATAAATTTAGGCTCAATCATTTCATAATTTAAATCATTATATCGTGCCCAGCTATAACAGTGATTGAGTATCTTTTCGATTAACGATCCGAACCATATATGAATGAAACTCTTATTTATATCTAAATTTTACTTGTGTACCCCAACCAACTCATCAACAAAGATCTATATTTGAAAAAACAATCCGAATGTAATATGTACCATTTTAATTAACGAATACAAATTAAATCGTGCAAATAAAACGATTACATTGTTTCGTGAACGTCTTAATGGTATTTTATAGCCATGCTCGTAAATCGAAATCAATATACGTACGTACGTACGTATAGTTGAAAAAAAAAAAAAATTAATAAATTATTAAAAAAAAAAAAAACTTTAAATTAAAAACGTAAATCATTATAATTAATTTTCTTATAAAATAATAATAAATTTACCGTAACAAATTTAATAAATTTGAAATATTAATTATATTGTTCGTAGGTAAGTTTATGTAAATTAATGTAAAAAAATTTATTGATTGACTTATTGCGAAATGAATTATGGGGATTGAGATGCGCAAACGGTACGTACCGGGTGACCATTTTATGTCGTCACAACAAAGACTCAAGATTAACATTTTTTATTGTTTTATAGCTTAAGGTCATTTAAAGGTCACCATATAGAAGTAATGACCATTATGTTCTTACGCGGTTTAAACTTCATGTTCAATGAGGCCATATGATTGCTCGAAGGCCACCCTGAAAGTACTAAATTGCTTGACATTTTTACAAATTTTGGGCAAATTTCTCATAAACTGTGGCAACATCCTGGGACGTATTTGAAACCAACAAACCAGAAAGGTAGAACAGTTTTCTTTATTCTTTCTCCACCTCGAAGAATTTCCTGATTTTCTGGTTATGCCTTTGAATCGCTGAGAATTTAACACTGCATCGCACTAATAGTGCAATTTTTTTAGTTGCGCCGATTCTCATCACGCCAGTTTTCCCCGGATTTGTACAGGAAGTTTCTAACATCTTTTGAATATTAGCCACGCGATGAGCAACAAAAGTGGAGCATAAGCATATTAACGAATTCAACCAATAATAGCCCGCAGAAATGGTGATATCGCTTTAGGACTTCATTTTTTATGCGATACACCAAGTCAGTCATCAATTCGGCTGCTAACAGTTCTAATTTAGCGATCGTGATGGTTTTGATTGATATACCACTCGGATTTTGGCACAAATCAATCGAGATATCGAACGATTCTTTTCGTTTGATCATATACCATCATCATCATATAAATTTTGATGGAGCATTCTAGCGCCAATTGAAATTAATTTTTTTTCGTTCACTGCAGATCAAAGCCGGGTCTTTATAGTTTAATATGCTCCTGGAGCAGTGCCATATGTTAGTGCAAACCGGTAATCGATAGAGTTCATTTTTTGAAATATATGGCGAGATTCACCCTAATTCGGTGACATTTTTGAAAATGGTAATCGAACAATGCATTCCCAGATCGATGTAAAGACCATAATGGTTCTCACGTTCTTGGTTTGTGGGGTTTAATCCCAATTTAGCAAACGGATGTGACTCAATTTTTCTAAACGTCCGAGTGTCCAATTTATTCAGAAAGACGAATTTATATTTGATTCACGCCACTTATAAGAGTTCTTGTGTGTTCAGGTTGTTACGGAAATCGGCCACAAAATTGTGTTTCTGTAGTATTTGCTACGTAAGCTGTGACTAGATCATGCATGTTTTAAAAATAACAATAGCAGACTCCTAAACGACTGGTGCCATTAAATGTATGCCCTTGACATTCTTACTATATAGAGACTTCATTTTGCGAAATAGTTAGTGGTGCACTTTCAAACGCAGGCAAGATTTAAGAAAGCAAAACATGAATTATTTTCTAAAGTAGAAAATTAATCAAGGTTCAATTTTAAAAGCTGTACAAATTTTGTTGCCATCACAATAGACTGAATATGGTCAGAGCCAACGACTGGCCTGGGCGTGAGTATCTGCTACTCGATGAATGATATAGTGCAGCTGTGCTTTGGTTTGTGGTGGCATACACATGCACATAGTTTTCTACATCTGCGCTAGGTCGGTAATCGATTTTGCAAGCCATGCCATAACATTTGGTAAGCCGCTTTCGTTCCTGTTTACACCTGCCCAAAACTCGTAGCCGCGTCTCGAGTGTCTAGTCGTAAATAATAATGTATACAAAAATAAAGGTAAAAAACACCAAAAATGCTGTAAGTATTTATCGAAATCATACCTATAACCGCAGCAGCAACTAAAAATCAGCTCAAATCAGCAACCAATAAGACAATACAACCAATAGTACAAGAGTTGTTGAAGATAATCACGATGGATGCGACCGCATTTTTAACTGAACGTAAAAGATTAAATTACAGCAAGCAAAGAACTGATGTCTATTTTAACAGTACAGAAACACTTTGGGGAAGTGAGCTAGCAGTAATCAAAAAGAAGCCTGTGAAACCTCATTATTAAGAAGTAAATCTGCGATTAGCCATTTTAAAGAAGATCTCCAAGATACGGAGTATCAAAAAATGAGTGTGCTATGATAAATTCGAGTTGAAGCCAGGAAATGTTCATTTCCAGGTGCGAGAAACAGTTGAATATTAAGAGATAGAAGCGAAGAAAACAGTTAATCATCAATCAATGCTAAAAAAACTCGAAATGAAAACATGGAGTAATTCGGGGCAATGATGGAGTAGAAGATTTAATTGGCTGCTTAATATGTTCAAAGTAAAACATCTACATCTTTTTGCCGATTAAGAGATTCTAGATTTTAACAGACAGAATACTATATATGAAGAATTGTAAGAAACCAATAGCTGAGTAAACCAATTCAGGGCCAAGGATCATAAAAAACTACTCAGTAGGAAAATAAACATCCTAACCTGATCAAGTGATCAAGGGCAAGGCAACAGGTGTTTAAAATCAAAGAAACATTGTTCAAAAACGTCAAAGTGTATAGTTCCAAGGGATCAACATAGACAATATACTGCTATATTGAACCTGATACTGTCATTGATGAGCTGTACGTTCAACTAGAGCTACCAGAGAAAGTTAATAAACCATTCAAAGAACATGACGAGGAAATTATTTCACTTAAGAACATATTGTGTTGCAAAGCCATGCATCTATTGCAAGGATCTACGTAAACTTCTCAAGTATATGGAATAGCATGATGTAAGTTTATCACAAAAAATAAAATCTTATCTCTAAAATAGAACATTTTCCCATCCAACGCATCTCGTCTGTTTAATCCTTTAGGAATTAATTCAAAAAACGGCAGTTCAACGAAATGCAATTATGGCTGTAGAGTATAAATTGGGAGAAAAGCAGCTTTGTAAAATAGTGCAGTTTATAGATGATGATGAGCTACGTGTGAGAGTGAGTTTATAAAATTTGCCCATACAGCCAGAAACACCCAATTATTCTACCTAACGATCATATCCTAAGTAGAGTAATTCTTTCTCCTTAATTACGGTGAACTGGAATTGGTACAATTTTGCTAATTGGTCGCTTGAAGATACTGCTTGAAGTTTTCACCATTACTACCAGTACCATTTGATCGTCGCCAGGAAATACTTCAATTATTTTTCCCATGGCCCACTATACAATATCCCCGGTTTTTATGTTTTCTTTTGCATCTTTCCATTTTCGTCGCTGTTGAAGATTGTTTAGATATTCCAACCTAAATTTTTTCCAAAATGTCAAGGTTCGTTGCTGTATTACTGACCATAATTTTGAGACGCCAATGTTGTTGGGTTCTGAATACGGTTCAGGTAAGGTTGTAATTGTTGAACCAATCAGGAAATGGCCAGGGGTTAGAACTTCGATGTTGGTGTTTTCTGATGATGTAATGGTAATGGGTCTGGAATTAGCTATCGCCTCGATATTAGAAAGCAGCGTTGTCATTTCTTCAAAGGTTTGGTTTATGCTTTGTGTAGATTTGCATAAATGTTTTTTTACTATTTTAACTGCAGATTCCCAAACGCCTCCAAATTGTGCCGCCAGTGGAGGAATATAATGCCATTCGATAGAGTTTTGGGCCAAATAACTTCCAATTTCCTCGTTAAACTCTGTTGACCCTGTAAGCCTTTTAATTTGGTTGTTTGATTTATGTGCTCCAACTGCTAGTTCTCTCTAGAGTGAACTGCTAGAATGCGTCTGCAGTGTAGTCGGAGACCACTTCTAAATTTAGCGCCATTGTTGTTAGACAAACGAACACACTGATGTAGACCTTTACAATTTTTGCTCCACGTCCTCTCTTGATCGCTAATGAAATTGTTCCTGTGAAATCGACACCAGTATTAGTGAATGGTCTGGCTGCTTCAACTCTAAATGATGGTAATTGACCCATTATTTGTTGCGGAGTTTGCCCATTGCACCTAGCACATGTGACACATTCTCATTTGGCTCAATAAATGATTTTTTGGCAATATGATAGGATGTCTTGCAGCATACGGAATGGTTGCGTTTTCTAACCGCCCTCCAACTCGCAAAATGCATTTTTCATCCAAAAAAGGTTGTAGTGCCTTCAATGAGCTGCTTTTTTGATGATGTATGTTTTACTTTTAGTTTATGGAAGTACTCACTAAACTCTGCTGCTTGCACCCACTTGACGCATATATCTTCAGCATTGTTTAGTTCTTTCATTGTTACAAAATGGTGTAGATAACCTGCATCTCGATTAGTTTTGTATTTATGAAAGCATCTCTTTACATACACTATTACTCGCAATAATTTAGAGTATGAGGAAGTGCGTGCAATCAACGTCGTCAAAAAATGTTCTTCTTGATTCACTTGTAATGTTGTTAGAGTACATTTTCTCGCTTCACCCCATATGGTCGAAAATTGATGAGTGGTTGGGCCGTTGGTTTTCATCACTTGTTTATAATGAGTTTCTCGCAACCATTCAGGTCCATGCCACCAACTATCAAGAGTGCACAATTTTGAGACCATCTATCTCTAGCACAGAGATTCAAAATTTCTGCTGTCCTGTTACCAACAAATTTCTTCCATCTTTTTGGATGATCACTGAGCCAGGTAAGCACAATCTCTGAATCTGCCCAAGCAAATTCCGTATGTGGTACATCCTTGAACGACTTTAACACAGCTTCTAATAGTTTTGCCGCCAAAACTGCACCACATAATTCTAATCTTGGAAGAGAATTTTTTTAATTGGGCTTTCCTTTGTTTTTGCTGTAACTAGAGAAACATGCACCTCTCCTTCATCTGACTCACTTCTGCAATATATTACAGTAGCAAATGCACTTTCGCTTGCATCTGCAAACGCATGTAATTGGATGTTTTTAGTACACTTCATGTATCTATCAATTCGCAAATTTTCAAAGAGCTTAAATTGCTGTCGGATTTTTATCCACTCATTTTTTATACTTGAAGGCAGTGGATCATCCCAATTTAATTTCGTCAGCCATAATTCTTAAAATTGGATTTTTATTAAAATAATCGAAGGCGCCAACCATCCCAAAGGGTCAAATAATTTCGATGATTCTGACAACATTACTCTCTTCGTTATCTGATCAGTTTTAAGTTCGCTTACTTTGAAGGTGAAATAGTCTTCCCTCGGATACCAGTGTAACCCTAGAACTTTAGTCGTCACAGTTCCATCATCAATTGGAATGAATTCTGCTATATCATTGAGCTGGTTTACATTAGAAGACCATTTACGTAGATCAAAGCCACCTGATAATAATATACTGGATATAGACTGCTTTAGTTCACTTAATTTTTTCGGAGATTCTGCACAAGTTAACAAATCTTCCACGTAAAAATCATTCTTAATTGCTAATGCAGTAAAAATGGTGCCGAGGATGTTCCGTAAGTAACAGTTAGTAATTTGAATTGCTTCAGTGGAATTGATGGGGTTTCTCTCCAAAACAATCGCTGATAATTCTGGCAATGTCTGCACTAAAAGCAAATGGATAAATTCTAAATCGCAATATTATATTACACAGTGTGTGTTAAATCGCCGGTCCAACTAACAAAATGTCGTTTAATGACAATCCACTCGTCGTGCGACAGGAACCATCGAAGACCACTCGAACCTTTGTTGTCACGCTATCTAGTTTCGTTACCGCATGATGTGGCAAATAAAATGTCTTATTATCATTTATTCCACATTCGTTTTTTGATATAGTTCTCGCATATGACCAAATTTTTCATACTCGTCTAAAAACCTCCTGTATTCGACTCCAAGAGTTGTGTTAGATATTAATTGTCGTTCTAAATTGAAGAATCTCTTCATCGCTATCCTTGAGGAGTTGCCAAGTTCAGCAGCACTATGTTGAAAGGGTAGTTTAACAATAAATCTCCCGTTCTCATTTCGCTTAACATGCTGTTGAAAATGCTCCTCGACTTGTTCTTCATGCTGACTTCTCACTGGATTGCTGGATATTTCTTCTTGCTCCCAAAACTAGTGGTAAATTTGTCAATATTAGCAAGTCTGCTTTAATGATTTCATCCTTTTGTCAATCCTGATACTGCAATTCGGGCTCGTTTCCTTGGCAGATTTAATTTAGAGAAGAATTCGACGTCGATAAATGATGCTTGTGACCCACTATCCAATAGCGCCCTGCAAAACCAAATTCTGCCCAATGCATCTTTCACCCTGATGGATGCCGTAGGTAGAATTGTATACATTACCGTATTTACTGGTTTGATTTGCATGTTTGTAATATTTGAGTTAATTGCCACTGTCTCGGACATGTCGATAGGTTGGTCTTAGATGCAATATGTCCTCTGTTTGAATCAGTGTGAATCAGAGAGTGATGTCGTCGTTTGCATTTAAAACATCTTATCGGTGATTTACATCTTGCAGACATATGACTTGATCCCATACAATTGAAGCACAAACCCTTGTCTGCAATGAGCCCGCGGGTAGAGCTTACATCCATTTGAAGGAACTTTTCGCACTTATATAAACCATGATTGCCGTTGCAAACTGGACACATTTTCATTTTTGGAACTTCTCTTGGTCGCCATTGATTCTGCCTTTTCTAAAGCATCTCCTCTTTTATTTAGGAACTCGATAAATTCATATATTTTTGGAAAGTGGTGAGATGTGATTCTAACGCCCAGCACTTTTTTGTGTCTTCATCACATTTCTCAATTAATAAATATATAAGCCAACTGTCCCTGGATTCCGCATCTGCACCTAGTGCACTTATGCCCCTTAAAATCTCATCAGTTGCATCTGCTAGATGTCTAATATCTCTTGTTCTATCCTGTAATTTCGGTTGATCAAGAAACTGTCTAATAAGCGTGTTCATAATATGATCTTTGTGATCATATCGCTTTACATTTTTTTCCCATGCACTACTGTAGTTAGTTTCTGTGACCTGTGTGTGCTTTAATAAACTAGCAGCCTCACCAACTAGTAAGCTCTTTAAATATTTAAATTTGTGAACTTTAGATAATGCCATATTTTTTGTGAATGGATGATTCATACAAATCTTTAAATGACGTAAAATCTGCATAGTTACCGTTGAATTGTGGAATGGAAATTTTCGGTAAACGAATATCGTCATGTAGACAATCCTTAGCGGTAAAACTTTTTTCATGAAGGTTATCGAAATGATCTTGTTGTTGCTGTACGAATGTTTGCATAGCGGTATTGAATTGTTGATGTAATTCTTGATATATAACGTTTCAAAGCTACTAGGTTTTCAATATAGCTTTTAATTTACAGTAACGGCCTTCTTGCTCATCAATTTCTAACTCTTCAAATTCACTGTAAGCACTTTTTAAAATTTCTAGCCGAATAGTAATATCTTCCGTGCTAGCTTCTTTTATTGTAGCGTTACAAAAATTGTCTACACGTGATATCGTCGCTTTCGCATTACCACGTTTTCGCCGCAAGGTTTCAACTAGTTTTTTCGCATCATCCGCCATTGTCAATGTATTCGCACTACACACTTAGTTGCTTTACAACTTTGTCACCACTTTATAATGAAAAAAGACTAACTTACTCCAAGATAATGCACTCGCCCAGAAATTCCAAATTCAGGAATAATTATTCAACTCCAGGTGATCCGGCTCGAAGGACCATGAACAAATTGGATTTCAAAATGATACGCTCGCTTAAATTATCACTGAAGTTGATAATAATCATCCAATCACGCCAATAAATTCACTCGGTACACGCAGTGTAAGAGACAATAAAATATTTTTTTTTGTTTTGTTTCTGAACTCTGCAATCTGTTCTGGGGCCGAAGCTCTCCCAACTCTCACAGTTAATTGTTAACGTCCTACCTTACGCCGTCACCAGCCAAATTGAGGACGCACGAATACAGGTTCGATTTTAAATCCATCAGCACATTGCATTGCTTCAGCCAGCCTGCACTGACATGGACGATGGTTCGGCCCAATTTTATTTTCAATTTTCAAAATCGCTCACAATAAATGAATAAAAAAAATTATATACAATTTATTTTAGATTAACTGGTGGCGAAGTTATCTCTCACCATACATTCTTCTAAACAGTTAATTGTAGACTTAACTTTAGATAAATAGAGAATTCTGATTAATTTTACCTTACCCTAGTGACACCTTTTATTGACTAGATTAAATAAATATCTCTATCTATCTAAAGCCAACATTGCACTTCATATTTACAAATATTTTGGAACACCGCTTAACAAGGTAGGAAGAACTCATACCTTCCGATTTTTAAAATTCAATAAATAAATTCGTTTTGACCACTAAATGACTTTCAATACAGAAAAGTAGTTTTGATCGTAAATTAAACCACACAATCATTTTTTTGAAATGTTACACGATACAAAAAGTAATGGTCACTAAACTTAGCTCTCGTAAAGTGAATTGGCTTACTCGGTACACTCTCGCAGACATAGGTAAACATGAAGTAGGATGGTTAAATTATCGAATTAGAATTTAATTTTTTTTCTCGAATTCTGACAGTTTAATTAAGCTTTTATTTGAAAGCTCGTTAACGTCTTAAAACGTAACTATATATATAGAGATGTTTTTGTCTGTAATTAGTCAAAATATTTAGATAATGATGGGCATACCATATGAATTATCCCGTGGTTTATATAAATATGTGTGTATATGTGTGTATGTACAAGACGCACCGCAGTTAATTGCTTTCACACGGTAATATATTATCTTCAGATATATATATATATATATATATATATATATATATATATATATATATATATATATATATATATATATATATTATACCTATTTTATTTATACGCACAGACAGTAGTTTGATGGCTTTTAGTCGTTAATTATCTTATTTATGCTGACCTCGACATTATAACGCGCGATGCCTATATTAAGATATTGATTACTGAAAATATAATAAGGCGTACTTCATCCATAATTAATGACGCCTGCTCAAACATCTGCAACAATTTTTTTTTTGCATATGCGTATATATATCACACTAATTTACATATTGCAGTAATGCCATAGGGCATCTACAAGTATATACTTTACCATTATCGAATCGAAGTGATTTTAATTAACTAATTTATTCCGATTGATTAAATTACATGCGCTCGTAACCACCAAATCGTGCGTGTTGAGTGATTTGTGAAATGTTAACCGATGAAAATGGAATAAAATAGATCGATCCCTTGTGTGATCTGCATTACGTATTTTTGTATGTACATTTGTTCGAACGGCTCAATCCCTTTTGGTTACAAAAAAAAAAAAAAAAAATATGCGTAAGGGTGGAATTTTTTTTTTTCGGTTTTGTTTCAATAACATTTTAGGGGAAGTTCTTTTATTTTTAGTGTGTGGTGGTTTGATTTTGGTGTTTTTTTTTTTTATGGATTTAGATGCTCGCTAGTCGTTCGGGGCGTGTATGGGAAATGGGTTAAAAACAAATTATGAAATTTAATAAGATACTCTCCTCGGTAGATTTTGTTTGTAAATGTTGGCTTATGATGGATCTATTTATGTGTATATACACTTGGTTTTGTACTTTAATTGAAATGATGAATTGTTATTCACTGTCGTAATTTTTGGAGGGGGTGATAATGATTTTTATACTTTACCAGACTATTTGCCTGATTTGATTAGAAATAATTTGAATAATTTTTAATTTCTTTTTTTTTTGGCCACCTGATGTCACATGAAATTAGTGAGACGGAGGTCATGAACAAAGTATGAATAACCCAATCTGAATGAAGAATTTGAAATAAGTTTTGTTAAAAATAAAAACTAATGTTTTTATATTTTTATTTATTTAAATTTTCTGAATATGAAGGATTGTGTATTCTACTTAATTGATTGATTGATGATTAGAGTGTCCATCCAAATATGAACCAGGAACCCTCGAAATATCGCGGGCACCACCGTATACCAATGTTACTTGTAAAAAACTGAATGATTAGATAGTATACTAAATCTCGGGTGGGGAGGAAAAAGAAAGGTATGTCAGTAATGGCAGAATTAGTCTGGTTATCCGGCAGGCACCATTCAAAAAAATATTATCACAATACAATCATATTTATAATAAACTGCTCTAAATTCTGATAAAACAAATAATTTGTACGTAGAAAATTAGCAAAGGGGTTATCTTAATTCAATACAACACACAATAGTGACCCAATTGTGAAAAATGGTATCTTAATCAAAATCTTTGGTCATCAGTATAAATACTGCTTTAAAAATATAAAGATTTCAATAAAAAAAATGTATCCAACTCACGGTTCAGTAAACTAAGAAGTTCCGAATTCAGTAATAGATTATAAAAGGTTCTCGATAACACTTTAGAAATGTTTAATTTAATTCGGAAGCTTAACGATAAAAGACAAAATTTAATCACTAGCCAAAGTTTCTAACGCTATTATAGATCCTTATCAAATAGCAGAGGAAATCGCTTCTCACTATTAAAAGGTAAACACTCAGAACTAGTATTTTTAAAGTCTCCTTCTCATAATTCAACCATTGAGAAGGTGTACAAATTGGAAGATGCCAACATTCTTCGGCATTTAAATAAAAGAAATTTTTAGAGTAACGATAGTATACCAAACTCAGTACATAGAAATTTACCAGATCAAGATACCACACAGCACACCGATCAATTTCAATTCTTAACGAATTAAGAAAGATCATGAAACTAGTCTTTCTCAACGGGCTCCATGTCTTTAGCCCTAATAGAACTGCACATCCCAGAGGAAGAGTTCGCCTTTCGTGCCAAAGCTTCAATCCACAAAGTATTAAACGTGCAGAATTACAACTTCAACTATGGGTAGAAGACATTTCGTTAGATTCAAGTGAGGATCAACAAAATAGAATCAAATAGTCTACTCGCGAAAAACGCGGACAATGGTTATCATTTGATTCGACTAAGAAACCACTTGAGCTTCTAGAAACAAAGATGAGTTTAAATCGAATTGTACTTGACGCTCCGAATAAAGAGACATTTGTGCCATAAATTTCATAGTTTCGATCCATTTTTGGATTACGGAAATTTTTGAGTCGTGGTCTCTAGCCATAACGTATTTTCTAGGTTTTAAATATTTTTGATTTGTGGCGTACATTTTTCATTGTTGAGAATGTTGTTTACTTGAGTACTTAATTGAGGTACATTTTAACAAATAATTTTTATGCCAAAAAATCAGCAAAGGGGTTAGCTTTTGCAAATTTAAGATTTTTTTTTTAAATTAAAATTAATACAAAACGTAATAGTAGCCCGATTGTGATGAATGATAACTTAATTAAAAGCTCTGGTCATGAGTAAAACTACTGCATTAAAATATGTGTACATTTCAACAAAAAAATTTAATGCCAAAAAATCAGCAAAGGGGTTAGCCTTTGCAAATTTAAGAATTTTTTTTTAAATTAAAATTAATACAAAACGTAATAGTAGCCCGATTGTGATGAATGATACTTTAATTAAAAGCTCTGGTCATGAATAAAAATACTGCATCACATTACGGTATATTTCAACTAAAAATTTTATGCCAAAAAATCAGCAAAGGGGTTAGCCTTTGCAAATTTAAGAATTTTTTTTTAAATTAAAATTAATACAAAACGTAATAGTAGCCCGATTGTGATGAATGATATCTTAATTAAAAGCTCTGGTCATGAGTAAAACTACTGCATCAAAATATGTGTATATTTCATTAAATAATTTTTATGCCAAAAAACCAGCAAAGCGGTTGGCCTTTGCAAATTTAAGAATTTTTTTTTAAATTAAAATTAATACAAAACGTAATAGTAGCCCGATTGTGATGAATGATACTTTAATTAAAAGCTCTGGTCATGATTAGAAATACTGCATCAAAATATGTGTACATTTTAATAAAAAATTTTTATGCCAAAAAATCAGCAAAGGGGTTAGCCTTTGCAAATTTAAGAATTAATTTTAAATTAAAATTAATACAAAACGTAATAGTAGCCCGATTGTGATGAATGATATCTTAATTAAAAGCTCTGGTCATGAGTAAAACTACTGCATCAAAATATGTGTATATTTCATTAAATAATTTTTATGCCAAAAAACCAGCAAAGCGGTTGGCCTTTGCAAATTTAAGAATTTTTTTTTAAATTAAAATTAATACAAAACGTAATAGTAGCCCGATTGTGATGAATGATACTTTAATTAAAAGCTCTGGTCATGAATAAAAATACTGCATCACATTACGGTATATTTCAACTAAAAATTTTATGCCAAAAAATCAGCAAAGGGGTTAGCCTTTGCAAATTTAAGAATTTTTTTTTAAATTAAAATTAATACAAAACGTAATAGTAGCCCGATTGTGATGAATGATATCTTAATTAAAAGCTCTGGTCATGAGTAAAACTACTGCATCAAAATATGTGTATATTTCATTAAATAATTTTTATGCCAAAAAACCAGCAAAGCGGTTGGCCTTTGCAAATTTAAGAATTTTTTTTTAAATTAAAATTAATACAAAACGTAATAGTAGCCCGATTGTGATGAATGATACTTTAATTAAAAGCTCTGGTCATGATTAGAAATACTGCATCAAAATATGTGTACATTTTAATAAAAAATTTTTATGCCAAAAAATCAGCAAAGGGGTTAGCCTTTGCAAATTTAAGAATTAATTTTAAATTAAAATTAATACAAAACGTAATAGTAGCCCGATTGTGATGAATGATACCTTAAATAAAAGCTCTGGTCATGAGTAAAACTACTGCATCAAAATATGTGTACATTTCAACAAAAAAATTTTTTGCCAAAAAATCAGCAAAGGGGTTAGC
The DNA here is from genome assembly GCA_963556175.1 of Tipula confusa. Taxonomy (NCBI): domain Eukaryota; kingdom Metazoa; phylum Arthropoda; class Insecta; order Diptera; family Tipulidae; genus Tipula; species Tipula confusa. The sequence goes on along the minus strand of OY744476.1, from coordinate 206,586,344 downwards.
CTTTGCAAATTTAAGAATTTTTTTTTAAATTAAAATTAATACAAAACGTAATAGTAGCCCGATTGTGATGAATGATATCTTAATTAAAAGCTCTGGTCATGATTAGAAATACTGCATCAAAATATGTGTACATTTCAACAAATAATTTGTATGCCAAAAAATCAGCAAAGGGATTAGCCTTTGCAAATTTAAGAATTTTTTTTAAATTAAAATTAATACAAAACGTAATAGTAGCCCGATTGTGATGAATGATACTTTAATTAAAAGCTCTGGTCATGAGTAAAAATACTGCATCAAAATATGTGTACATTTCAACAAAAAAAATTTATGCCAAAAAATCAGCAAAGGGGTTAGCCTTTGCAAATTTAAGAATTTTTTTTTAAATTAAAATTAATATAAAACGTAATAGTAGCCCGATTGTGATGAATGATACTTTAATTAAAAGCTCTGGTCATGAGTAAAACTACTGCATCAAAATATGTGTACATTTCAACAAAAAATTTTTATGCTGAAAAATCAGCAAAAGGGTTGCCTTTGCAAATTTAAGAATTTTTTTTTAAATTAAAATTAATACAAAACGTAACAGTAGCCCGATTGTGATGAATGATACTTTAATTAAAAGCTCTGGTCATGAGTAAAAATACTGCATCAAAATATGTGTACATTTTAATAAAAAAAATTTATGCCAAAAAATCAGCAAAGGGGTTAGCCTTTGCAAATTTAAGAATTAATTTTAAATTAAAATTAATACAAAACGTAATAGTAGCCCGATTGTGATGAATGATACCTTAAATAAAAGCTCTGGTCATGAGTAAAACTACTGCATCAAAATATGTGTACATTTCAACAAAAAATTTTTTTGCCAAAAAATCAGCAAAGGGGTTAGCCTTTGCAAATTTAAGAATTTTTTTTAAATTAAAATTAATACAAAACGTAATAGTAGCCCGATTGTGATGAATGATACCTTAATTAAAAGCTCTGGTCATGATTAAAACTACTGCATCACAATATGTGTACATTTCAACAAAAAAATTGTATGCCAAAAAATCAGCAAAGGGGTTAGTTAGCCTTTGCAAATTTAAGAATTTTTTTTTAAATTAAAATTAATACAAAACGTAATAGTAGCCCGATTGTGATGAATGATACCTTAATTAAAAGCTCTGGTCATGAGTAAAACTACTGCATCAAAATATGTGTACATTTCAACAATAAAATTGTATGCCAAAAAATCAGCAAAGGGATTAACCTTTGCAAATTTAAGAATTTTTTTTTAAATTAATACAAAACGTAATAGTAGCCCGATTGTGATGAATGATACCTTAATTAAAAGCTCTGGTCATTTATTGATTTATTGATTGATTGATTGGTTAGAATGTACGGCCAAGGACTAACCAGAAACTCTCGGAATGCCGGGCACCACCGGACACCCGTGTTTCATATAACAAAACCGAAGGATTGGATTGAATTTGTTAATTATGACAGACTCGACTCGGTTGCAGACACCTAAGCGATCGATAGTTAGTGTTTTTTTTGTGGTGTAAGGAAAGGAAGGGCATCTTAGTAATGAGAAATTTGACCCGGTTTTCCGGAAGCCAATATCCAACTAATGTTAGCACAAGACAATCATAATTTTGACGAGCTGCTCTTATCATCAACTGCAGTGTGCCCCCATTCAGGTGTATCAGCAAATGTTTCCTAAAAGCAAAATCTATTAATGAAATAATTGCTCGTAGCCGTAGGCTGTAAATATATATATATATATATATATATATATATATATATATATATATATATATATATATATATATATATAAAATACGTTAAGCCTAATCATGAGTATCGAATCAATTTAATGCATAACGGAATAAATTCATAATTAAATGAAATCAAATAATAAAGATATCAAAACTTATGCATACAGACATCTAAAATTCGTCTAGTTTTGTTCGTTTCTAATACCACAACAAAATCCCAATCAAAACTATAATAACCATGACAAATGTATACATTTTATGGATAATTAATCATTCTCGTTATGTGTGTATGTGTGTGTGAGTCTGTTTATATGTGTATCCGCGCGATCAACATTATTTACTTTTATATTAAGAAACTAATTTCTCAGTATTTCCCTGCGTCTTTAACCGTGTATGCCCATTGTACGAGTACCAATATACCCCTCTAGTCCGCGTATACGTTTTGTTTATGGTGTAATCAAATAATCAATCAAATTGTCTAAATTATTCGTCTTATTGTGTTTGATTCTTCATACCACTCGCCTATCTACTATCTATATATAGGGTGAGTCATTTAAAGTGAGACAACCTAATAACCCGCAAACTAGTAATTCGATGGTAAAAAGCTCTAAAATATTATGGTTATCTTTGGAATGATGTAATGGAATGTATAAAACTCCCCTGCCATGCTGTAGGAGTACCAATAAACAAATTTGTCACATTTATTGACAAACGATTCTAAAAGTAGAACTTTGAGAGACCAGTTTTATGAGTGAACTTTTTGTTATTGAAAAACAATTTCCTCGTCCTCGTTCATTGAGCGTTTTGTGTGAGTTATCGAAAACTTTATCCATCCTGCTTTTGATTTCAGAACCTGCAAATTCAAGACTATAAGTTGAAATAAAATTATCTTTAAGCTAAAATGTTTATTGCTAAGTTAAGGAAGTTTTGATTTTGTGGTTAATACCTCACAGTGACAAATAAACTGCGCATGTTCAATACCACGACCACAAACACCAATATTAATACGTTCCGGTTCAACAATTCGTACGCATGAGAATTACAAAAAAAAAAAAAAAAAAAAACCAAATCGGAGTACTGGTTTAAAAAAAATTTGTTTTGTCCTTTCAAGATTTCCTTCCTTAGCAAAGACCTTTACTTCACGTAACATTAATGTCACGTAACTCATGCAATCTAAGCAGTGCTCATTTAGTGTAGATTTTGACGATTGCTGGTAAACGTCAATTTATCGGTGCGATGAAATACAAATATGATGGAATTTTTTCTTTTGAGTATCCGACACACACATACTTATTTGACGGATTAAAATAGCGCAAAGAGCTTTTGATATTCTGCAGTTCACTTTTCATTAAATTTAGTTGCGGTTCGATCTAGCTTGAGCCAGGCCCTTTATTAATTAAAATTATTTAAATTTGTTCACTAATTGTAAATTAATTGTTCACGTTGAACTCTATAAAATAATTGACTTTTATAAAAGAAAAACAATTAACGTAAACTTAAAACAAAAAACAACTGCGCGACCCGAAATCAATGCACGGTTGATGAATATTTTGAGTAGGAGAATTAGTAAAAGTGTAAAAAGTACGAAATTCTAAATTCTATAACCTTGAAAGCGACCAGTAAATCAAAAAGAAACGTTCACCTTTAAATAAATGAACCCCCTTCATTGCATTTGAGTCACCCTGTGAACACTAATTAGAATATTCTTTTCAGACATTCAATCATATTGTTGGACCATTGTATACACATAAAAATGTCGTATGTATATAATGGGGATGATTTTTGAGAAAAATCTTTAATTTTTTTTTTTTAATTAAGAAATTAAAAAAAAAATTGGTTTTAGGGTTGCCTGGTAAGTAATTTGATGAAAAAAATGGGGGAACGATGAGAAATGAATGATTGAAAGTACTTTAGGGTATAATTAGCCATTGTGAAATTTAAAAAAATTGCTGGGCTCTTATCGTCGTATAATTTTTGAGTAAATATTACACTACTCGTGTGCATACCTCATACGAACTCGACTAAATATTCGATCAAAATAAAAAATTGACACATCAATTTCTCTCCGATACGTTTATTGATAAAAAAAGATAAGGAATTTTTTTTTGAAATTTTAAAATGTCACCGGGATGGAAATTACAAAAAATAAAAAATAGGAATATTGTATGTACATTGATAGAGATGTTGTTTGATGATATGTCACAGAATGTTACGATGTGTAATAATAATCAACATCATGTGTGTACATGTCACCCTTTTTCATGTTTGGTTGCGGGAAATTTCTTTTTCTTGTATTTTTGAGTAGAAATTAAATTAGAAAATTCGGCTCGTGTCTTTCTTGTGGGTGTATGTGTATATATGTGTGTGTGTGTATAAAACATATTACAAGCACAACATGTTTGAGGAGTTCACATATTTGTTACAAAATTATTTATTTTTTTTCTTAAATTTTCAATTACAATATATATATATATATATATATATATATATATATATATATATATATATATATATATATATATATAAATATATATATATATATATATATATATATATATATATATTTATATATATATATATATATATATATATATATATATATATATATATATATATATATTACAATTCTTCATGCTTTGCGTCAGTTCAATTTGGCTGATTACGACATAGAAAATTAGAATGTTTATGAGTAACTGCACAACTCTTGCCATATTTGCAGATGATACTGCTTTTCTACCTCCGTCCAAGAGCAACGTAAATGGTAGATAAGTCTCAAAAACGACCTTTACACGCGTGGAATGGTTCGCGGACACCGACACCCCAAAAATCGCATGGCATCAGATAGCATATTTTAAACTATTCGCAACCGCCCCCTTCCAAGAGCACCATGACATTTCACAATACTTCAACCATCACACAACAATTCTCATAAACCACCCCCACATTAAACTGATCATCTCGAAATACAAACAAGATAAGCAATATTTCATTCTCCGCAAGACTATCGCCTCTCAAGATCATCCTCAATGAATGCAGAACTGGGCTATTCGGGAGTACGCACACAAGCATAAATACCCGGATTGACTCATGTACACAACCTCCAATAAACAGAATACCATTTTTTCTCCATCAGATAAACTTTATGTGAAAGGCATTATAAGCAATGCAGAGGAGCTATCCTCTTTTTAGAAAAGTAGAGCGTCGTTGTAACGGGATTCGTTTTTTTTTTCAAAATTATACCACAATTTTCAAATTTGCACTTTGAAGTGCTTCAAAGCCTTATTCCTCAACACTATTTGGCTGTCGGCCTGATTATATAGTCCTGCTAATTTGCAGTAATTCTACCATTTAGAAAGCATTTGTTTTCTCCAATAAAGCTCTATGTAGATGACATCATGACCGGAAACGAGACTGGATAGGGACCTATTTCAATTTCAAGCATATGTTGTTTCAATACTCGGAGACTATGGTTTACAATTTAGGAAGTGGAAGTTCAATTGCTATAGGATATCAAAAGTAACGCTTCCACTGATGGTTCAGAAGTCTAAAGGCACTGCAAGATTTAGATCCAGAGGGTTGTATCGCCGTTATGGTTTTCCATATAAGTTGAAATACCCAAACTGATAAATTTATGTTCACCTTAAACCCAACACCCAGCAAATTTATCTTCTACGTATCTCCATACATCTATCAAGGTGACAATAACAAAACTGAAGGATTGTATAGAAATTAGAAATTAGTCATGACATACTCGTCCCGGCTACTGGAACCTAAGCGATCGATAGTTAGTTTGTTTTCGTGGGGGAAGGAAAGAAAAGCTATGTCAGTATAATGACTGATTTGGTCCAGTTTCCCGGTAACATTGTTCGACATAGTAAAATTGACATATTTTATCAACTACTTTGCAACCATAGTGGAGAATTGCAAGATTACCTGAAACAATGTAAGCACGATATAACAACCTAATAACTATTTTAATTCACTGCTGGCCTTGTCAATACTGCAAGCAGCATCAGGACAAAAGGTTCAACATGAACTCTACTTAAATTTGAATAATCCGTGGGTTTCAACGCTGAAAGATCCGCAAAGAATGGTAGCCATACCACGTGCACAAGTTATAAAGCCTTTGAGACGCAGTATTTATCCTCACATCTTGCTAGGTACAATAATGTAAAAACTATCATAAATTGAAGAATTATCTCTTGTTTAAAAAGTTTCTAACATTGGAAAGTGCAAGATTGATGAATAGTGCTTATCGTTGTATGCATCAAAAAAATAGGTACCCATCAACTACTTGGTGCTTAGTGTATAACGTAAAATATAATGGCCAGCAATAATCAATAACAATATAACCGCAAGGGAGTGAGGCGGATTCTCTATGGAACAGGAAACTGAATTAAGGTGGATTGTAATTGGCAACAGAGAATCATGTAGATTTCCACCGAAAGACCCCTATGATAATTACAAAATAATCGAGGAGCAGCTGAGGTTGCTCATCAAAAGAGACAGTAAAAAAAATCAACACACAATAAGGGTGAATTACCAATTGATTAAGAATGTACGGCCAAGCATTAAGCAGGATATACCGGAAAGCGCCGGCCCCTCCGTACACCCATTTTTACATAAACTCGGAAGGACAAGGTGGGATATCAGTCAAATTATTGAGATCGACCCGGTAACGGACACCTTGGCGGTCAATAGTTAGTAATTTTTTTGTGGGGTAGGGAAAGGAAAGGAATGTCAATAATGACAGAATTGGTCTAGTTTTCCGGTAGCCAATATTCAAAATACTGTTAGCATAATACAATCACTCCGCAATCTGTTATCTCTTATCAGCATCTTCAGTGTGCCACTTCAACTGTAATTCAGCTTTTTCAAAAACAAGAACTAATTGAATGAAAAATCGTCACCTTACAAAAAAAAAAACTATAGTAAAGATGGGAAGAACCGAAAAACCAAACAAATTTTGAAACACTTTACTTTGATTACATAAAAACCTTTGCGATTCGAACCCTGTACCCCCCGATCCAAACACCGCAGCTTTAACCACTGCGCCAATTGCTCGATACAAAACCAAATTTTAAACCTAAAATTAAGGAAAGTGTTAGTTGTTGAAATGTCTGTGGTGCATTCTATCGTAAGAACGTCATTCTTGTAAATTCAAAAAGGCTGGAAGGTGCAGTAATTGCTGTTTTTGGAATGTCGGTCGACTCAATGGGAATTTGGTAGTATGACTGGGCAAGGTCTATTGTCGAAATAGCTATACATCCTTCAGGTTGGTAAGAAAAATCCCGTAGGTGTGGAATTGGGTACCTGTCTGGGACTGTGACTCGATTTAACGATATGTAGTTACCGCAAGGTATCCATGTACCATTTTTCTTCATTACCAAATGAAGTGGTTTTGACCAGATTTTAAATTTCAATATTTGTCCCGCGTTTGACAAATATTAATGATAAAGGCCATAAAAATGATTAGGCCGGATTGTAACTTTTCAAAATGCTAACTTTAACAAAAAGGGAGGTTAACGAAACAATAATCCCTTGTCCATTCATGTAAATCAGTAGGATAGTTTGTTTAAAATAATCAGAACCTTGTATGGGCAGTGAAACGTCCGCAATGACAAACTCCCATTTAAATTCCGTCCGTAGTCCAATATCCAATTTTAAAATTTTTTGTTCCGTATGCCTGAACCGGAGTGCCATTTGCAGCGAATAATTTATAAGTCGAAATAGGTTTTGCAATTTGTGATAATTTGACCGGTATGACCGATATAACTCCCGTATAAAAAAACCGGAAATAGATCATTACAAACACACATTTCAAAGACCGATGGGATTTCGATACTTCGAAACCCTTGACACGCATAATAATGGTTTTAGAGAGAATATGGACCCTTACGAATGAATATGGGAGAAGGATTATGACAAGATCGTCAATCACAAGGCCAGGAGTTTGATGAAAATTGAATTACAAAAGGTCATCTTACGAATCGATGCGAATACTATACCAAGAATTGAACGTTCATAAACCACTTTGGCACACCACAACTGCGTTTATAATAACAACTAAATCATGCAAAATTTGATTATTTCTTTGGCAAATATTTTTTGTATAAATTTATCTACAAATTATCATATTCAGATATTACAATCAACGATAACTAGCGTTAATTACCAAATTAACTATCCGTCAATTAAAATCAAAATTAATGGATTTCCAAACAAAATTTTGTTATATCTTTATTAACACTTGGTTCTGCCTTAAAACATAAAAAGGGAATAGCTCCATTATTACCAGAAATAACAAAATCCCATTTAAAACGAACAAAAAAAAAAATAAAAATAAATCCCAGCATGGTTCCACCGATCTAATAATATTTTAATTTATAGATCGTTGTTCAAATTATTCATGCAATAATTTTATTAAAAAAAAAAAATAACCAAGGATTTTATTTAAATTAATGATCTCCAAAAAGATCCATTTATCAATATCAAATTGGTGTTGGTTTCTTGTTTCTTATAGCTAATCGATCACCTTGAACAGTTTTAATATGGTTTACCTATATGTATATCGATTCAATCCTATTTCATATACATAATATATTATGTCTTACTTAATCACCAGACTCTTTTTTTATTTATTAAAATTATTGATGTAATAATTTCGTTAACACTTTTCTGGACGGTCGAAAAATTCGTAGAATTTCATCGAAAAAAAAAAAATTACATCACTAACAAGCTGTTAACACTTGATCACGATTTTCACATGAAATCAAAACGTGTAATGGTTCATAAAGAAATACAAATTAGTCCTAAAATTTAAATTTCCCATTTGGGGATTACCGTTTGTCGTATTTTATTTAAGGATGATCCTTGTTTTTATACTGTTACAATAAATAAACGACATAATTATAGAGTTGCGTGGGAACCTTTCACCCTTGAATTAACATAATAAAATCGACACACCAACATAATAACAAAAAATTAAATTTGTAAGGTTCTCTAAAGACTTTCGGCACAAAAAAAATTAATATAGAATGAAAATTTTAAAATGTTTACGCTCTTGCACAGTTGCTTATTACATTTTCATAACATTGTGTGTGTGTGTGAGTGATCTAATATCTTGATAGATATTACAAACGATCATGAAATGCATTTAAAAATTTATTTTATGTTTTCATTTTTTGCTTTTTATCAAAACTAGCAACAATGTGCTCATAAACAGTATTCGTAGTATTTTATGTACATAATCGATTGTTGTTGTTGGATTTCTTTATGTTCGTTAATAAATGTAACATTACTAGAGAAAATGCGTTTTGAGAAAATGGGAGTTTTAAGATTGTTTTAGTAGGTAACAAATAAATTAAAATAAAACCCATTCACGGAAAAAAAACTCATTGAAAATCACAAAAAATGTTATTATCATCACAAAATTGTGCTCCACTCTGAGTTACCATCACAAAAGTACTGTGTTTAATATTCTAATATTTTGAATATCACAAAATTGTTTAGTTATAATCATATTTGAGTGAATTTCATTGAATAAATAGTATTAGGAATTAAAAAAGTTGTGATAGTCATTAAACGTATGATTGAAATAATTACTAAATATTATAATACAATTTATAGAAAATTTTGATGATATTTATTTAAATTTTATATGAATGTCAGTAAGTGAATATTGTAATACACGTGTATTGTAATATACACAACCAAATTAAGTAGAAATCACTGAAAAGGTTTAGTGATATATATATATATATATATATATATATATATATATATATATATATATATATATATATATATATATATATATATATATATATATATATATATATATATGTGGGAGGGAGTCTCGGCTAACAAATGGAATATACTCATTTGTTAATCGATGGCGAAAAAATAAATAATTTAAATAGTGCGAGTGTTATTTTTCAGTCAAGTTTAGTGTAATAGCAGAAACCAAATAATATAAAGAGACGTCGCAACCCATATATAAAAAAATATCCAAAATTGACGGGTTACAATCGTCGTTGCGGGTGCTAATCTAAAATAAATAAAATACAATGATACATATTCATACTTACATTTCAGTATTCATTTCTTTTTCCACATGTTTTATTCTTTTTCATATAATGCATACTACCAAAACCGTCTACACTCTTCTATAGCAATAAAACAACAACACAAACATACATTTTATCAAAACCAACACTATTGTATATTATACAAGCCATGAAGCTTGGCTAAGTAAAACATATTATGACTACTATTTGGCTATGGGTTAGTAAATTAGACTACAGTAAAAATCGAAACAGAAAATTATATTTCGCATTGTCCATACTCCTCTAAATTCAAAGTACATAACATTTCTACAAAAAAAAACGAAACAAAAATTATATTTTGCACTGTCCATTCTGCATTATATACTATACTATATACTATGAATTTAGATTCATAGTATATAGTATAGTATATAATGAAGTAAATAATAATAACAATACTTCTCTCTCTCGTTAAATAATAAATTTGTTTTTTGCTTTGTCATAAACAGCGCAACATACTGTTGTTCCATCATTCGTATTCATTTTTTATTTACATCAAAGCATATAATAAAAGTATATACAAATTATACTACGTCACAACACTTATACTTAGGTATAGTAGTCACTTTTTGGCATAAGTATCGCAACTTCATGGCTTGTATACACATTTGTGTTGGTTTTGATTTTATTTATATTTTGTAGAGTTTTTGTCTTTTTAGTTTTGTTACTTTTTATTTTCGGTTTTGATGATCAAGTATAAATTCAACAACGTATTCTATATTTTCCATTTTTTATTATTGTAAGTACATAGCTAAATAAGGAATTTTATCTGGTTTTGTGAATGGTTCAAAGTTTTGTTGCGTGCTTTAATGTTAATCACAACCTTCGATTTCACCACAATAATTACTTCAAAAAGTTGTAATTTTGTAAATATTTTCGTACTGAAAAGGTTTTAACAGTGAAATGTGCATAATGCGTGCTGTAAAACCGTGTGCAACGTCGCAACGGCGGGATCCCAAAACACCATTTTGAAGTTAGAGTAGATAAATTAGTTTTACAAAGCTTCATCATAATTAAACATTTGAAAGTTTGTAAAAAACGTATTGGTGTACTCTAAGCTCAATTGAAAAACGTAAGCTTTTAAATAAATTCATTCCCGAATATTTTAAGTTGACCTTGATGAAATGCATTACGAGATTTCCCAACGTTATGATAATATTAATAAGTAGTAAAATATTAATATTAATTAATAATTGGTCCCTATGGTTCGTTGGCACTTCCATACCCGTAAAATCTTCTAAACGAGCATATTGTCCTTATAACTTCAAGGTATCCTGGGCTTGTCGTGGGATGGTACACAGTTGAGGGTCGGTACGTAAAACGAGCAGTCGCACGTTCAACAGTGATTGGTGACTTTAATGCTAGAGCTGGCCAAAATCAGACTGACTTATGTGAAAGCATAGGTCCGTTTTCTCGACATGATCTAACGACCGATAATAGGGAAAAAATTATGTACTTTGCGAACGCGCACGATCTTATTGTGGATAGCACATTATTTCGTCATTCAAATATCCAATTGGAAACATGGACGCACCCTCGTAAGACTTCCAGGAGTCAAATTGACTGATCTGATCCAAATCAGGTAATGTACCAAATAATGACACAAAACAACATACTAGATCTAAAACACATTTCTGATCCAAAAACTAAAGTGGTTCACTTTAGAATTATTTGAATCTTAGTTTACTGTGTAATTCGTGATCTGATTTGGATCACTTTTCGTCCAGAAATACAACCAATGTGTGCTGTAAAATCATGCACAGAATCATAACGACGATAAGTATTTCTTTGTTTGATTTTCGTTTGTCAACAAACATTTTGTTAGAAGCTTGGATAGCTTCAATATTACCAAAAACATAAAAGTTTGTGAAAAATGTTGGGGTCTGAGCTCAATTGACGAACATAAGCTATTAAATAAATCCATTCCCAAAAAATTGTAAAACGACCCTTATAATTTAGGAAAAATGGTTTCGACTTTAGTAATGGGCGTAAGGCATACAGCGCACGTTTCTAACACTGCTAAAATCAATTGCATCTTGGTTTTTTAAACCTATTATCATACATTTTGTTTAAGTCTCATTGACTTTGACAACGGAAGCTAGGAGTAGTCCAAGTGGATACAGTAGTTTTTTTACACTGTTGCCATTATATTTAATTACACAGATATCATCTACTCATGCCAAAACTTGGTTGGACTGACGGTATAAGAAGTTTTCCTCAGGTGTTTAACTTTTTTGTTATTAAAAGGTATCGGGAATAAAAAACTTTCGGGATTAAAAAGTTTTCGCCCTGCCATACTAATTGAATAAGGTCGAAAAAATAGTTCCACAAAGTATATCTTCCGAATTTAAAGAGCTTAGATTTAATGCAGTCAACTTTAATGTTGTTTTATGGATACGGATAGTCAGCCCTGTGATCCAAACTTCGTTTAGTCGCCTCATACAACAGGTATGTTATGCCCAAAATTAACTGCACGGCATATATTCCCAAACACGTTTGAAAAAATGCGGGTCAAATTAGCTACGAAGATTTTTAGCAGGTCAGTAGTAGTTGCTATCAAAACAATAATTGACTTTGGCAAATATTCTGCAAATGTAAAACAGTTTGCTCTTTCAACAGCTAGTTTGTTTGAGAAAATAGACAGGCTTTTTGACAGTTTGTGGAGGATGGAGGCAATTTCTTATGAAAGGAGGACTGTCCTCTGCAAAGGAGGACGGGTGGCAAGCCTAGCTATAACACAAAATAAAATATGAAAACAAAAGTAAAAGAAGATCGTCGTGATCGCGCATCGTCGAAGATATACACTATAATGTATTAATATACCGCCATTGAAGGCCTTACAATCCTGTAATGAGCTATTTTGCAGTTTAAACAAACATTCAAGGTAGAATGAGTAACATAACTCATCCATAAATACCGTAAAATTGGTAAAAATAGAAATAATTGAAAGTGCAGTTGAACGTTTCCGTTGACCTTAAATTACAAGGCTTCTATATGGGTCAGCAGTACCCGATGGTGATTGCAGCAGTTACAGGAAAGCATAGCGATTAATCCTAATGGCACTCCCAGTATTCCCCAACCACCTGGCCTGATTTTCAGGCCTATTTAAACTACCATCTCGCCCCAATTGGGGAACATATAGTCTCGATATCACCTGCAAATATAACATAATCAGGTGCAAATTTTATAAATCCAACCCTTCCAATTCCATTCGAAAGCTTAATCCAAGAGCTTCATGGAAAGAATTAAATCGCAATTTTGTAGAAAGGTTCAAGGATCCCCGAATTAATTTGGAAATTCGAAAGAGTATAGAGACTCGAAAACAAAAAACTAACAAAAGTTTCCTTGATTTCTATCAGCAAGTTTGGAACGTGATAATCCAGTGCCGCAATCCATGCAGTGACGAGGAACTTATTCAAATTTTGATGAATAATATGAATCCATCGTTCGAGGAGGTAGTGCCAGAATACAAATTGGACGTTTATCAAGGTACAAACTGTACAGTAAGTCACCATTCATCAGTAATCTGGAAAGGTTCCCTAAAACAAAATTTATCAATAGACTAATTGCTCTTAGTCGTAGGCTGTAACAGATTAAATTAATCATTTTATGACAAATGCCTCATGCACTTTCATTTGCAGTACTATAGTGGGACTCGGTAAAACTAGTCTTCCCACGAAGAGTTAGCCCTGGATGTAAAAGAGGAGAATCAGAGCTCTTGATGCTCACCTATTACACTGGTGCCGAAGGAAATTTCTAAAGTACATTTCTAGAGAAGTGAACTATATGACCGCTGAAGGGGCGTATCCTGGGCCTCTTATTAATAAACTTTAAAGCCGCATGGATTAAACTCGTTTCATCTTAATAGTTAATTTTAAAGACGCGTCTGGGCAAATCGGGTTGATTCCAAAGTCTAGAGATAAGACGGCATTTGCAGTACATGAACGTCTCTTGTACCGCCTCAAGGTTATGCCATTAGGGATTTGTAATGCTTTGCCAACACTATGTCGCCTTATGCACTGGTTGATTTTTTACCAACTGCATGATAGAGTGTTGGTGTACTTGGACAACCTATTGATTACCTCGGAAAAATTAGGAGAACACCTTGATCTTTTCGGAACAGTTGCTGGATTATAAATCAAAACGGGGTTAACACAAAGCATGATAAAAAGCCAATTCGCGCTTAAAGAAGTAAATTATCCGGGATACGTGGTGAGAAATGGGGTCTTCCGCAAAAACCCAAAAAAGTGTAAAGCAATTTTAAACTTTCCTGCATACTTAAAACAACCAAACAAATAAGACGCTTTCTGGGAATGTGCGGATGGTACCGCCGATGTATGAAAAATTTTGCATCTCTTGTGACCCCACTCACAGATCTCACGAGCAAATCGATAAAATATAAATGGCATGTTCAAGCAGAAACGGCTTTCACATCATTAAAAAAAGCACTATCCATTACCATAGTTTTGACTAATTCAGACTAGACCCAGCTCTTCTATAAACAGTGCGATGCCTGTGCTATTGGTGTAGAAAATGTCTTGTTTCAACTAGATGCCAAAGGTGGGGAACAGACTCTTGAGTATATCTCACACAAAAAGAACTACACCCAGCCAAATTGATCGGTAACAGAGTTTGAGTGCTACGCCGCGGTGCTGAATGTTCAAAAGTTCAAACCGTATATTGAAGTATATAAATGTATGTTTTATGCGGACCACGCCAGCTTCATTAAATAATGTCACAGATAGACATGAGATCGGATACTGCATGTGTTCGGTTAACGTTCCAGATGCTTTTTGCCGTGCCTTTTGTGAGAAACTGATGAAACTGGTGAAAGGAAAATGAATCTAAAACCCGCATAACTTTAAATGCATCTACGAAGAGTGCAAAACATGCTTGGATATTTATATTTTGGCTTTTTTTTAGTGATTTAAAGATTCTGCATGTAGATTTTGCGTCACTTTCTTTTGTTGAAAAGGAGTATCTGGATTAAATTACCCGCGTAACATAGTGTCCGATCATCCTTATAATAAATAACTAATTGCTCTCACCTATGGCTCATGCTGTAGTGAATCGAACATGTCCAAATGAAAATTAGTGGTACCCGCCTCTCACTTACTTTATTTCGAATAAAGGAAAACAATTTACGTCAGCGATGTTTAAAAAACTCCTGGGAAAATATCAGATCACCAATTTCCGAACTCCTGTCTACTCACCGCAAAGCAATGCAAAAGTAAATCGAACATTGTTTTCCGCTATCCATTCGTTTCTTGACGACAGAAGGCACATTAAATGGACAAACCATTTGCAAGAAGTTGCAACAGCTTTGGGAAATGAAGTGATTCAAATTCCAAAAATTTCGCACATCTGATAGGCTAATTTCACAGTTTTGATAGGGTTTTGATTGGCTATGAAGATTTTAAATTTTGCTTATCTGATAGTCTTATCAGATAAGCAGATTATGTCGTTTCAGAATTTTGGAAATTTAGGAAATTTTCGATTAATGGCTAAAATTTCACAGTTTTGATAGGCTAACCATAAAAAAAGGTTGGATAGCTTAATTTTAATGCGGTCAAAGATAGATTTTTTTAACTTGTATACAATTTCGATCTGCCATTATAAAATTTCATATGATATCTAAATAATTTGATAAAAAAATCCTGGTTTCAAAGCACGCCTATAGTGCAATTGTTAAATCTTCAATGACTGCGATTTTCAGAGTTGGTATTGGGATTAACACATATATAGGTATAAACTGGTGTACAGAACAGTATTCCAAAAGAAGGCTTCTCAAATTGTACACCACATCGTTTAATTCTTTTTACTGGCTGAGTGTTAAACATCGATGATGTTCGAGTTTTTAAACGTGTGCGTCAAAGTTTAAACAAACATTCGTAATGGTGTAAAGGTGTATATGGTTGTTTCTATATAAACGACTCAAGTTCAACTAGTTTAACCTCACGGCTTATTATGGAACGTATATTTGATTTTATTTGTTTGGTTTTAACCTGATCCCGGACCTATACCACAAAAATATGAGACTTTAAAAAAAAAAAAAAAACGACGACCGCACATAGGAAAACCATATAAACACACTTCTGACATGAATCAATTCTCTTTCCTCATCGTCTCAAATTTAATATAAAATCCATAATTATGTTTATATTACAACAACAACAGTTTTTTTTTTGTAAAATGATCGGCCATATATTCGATTAATGATCGATTGTATGTGTTCTCAAATTACATATTGAAACCAAAAATTTTTATTTTGTTAATAGAAAAAAAAAATCTAAACGAAACCGTGAAATCCTGAAATATTAAAAATAATTTTTACGTTTTGTGTATTTAAGGATTTTGAATTCAATGAGTGCATGCACAAAAGAAAGTGAAACTTAACAAAACCAAAAGAAAAAATATAGAAATGCATTGCAGGTCATAAGACACTCAAATATTATGTAATCCAATACCGGAATTATGATAACCGGAAAATAGTTTATAATTCTGGAATCCTAACTATATATACGATCGAAATATGTACGTACATTACATAAAATTGTCTCACGATCGTGAATTTTGCATTGTAATGAAAAACTTTTTTTTTTTTTTAAATTCTCAAGGATGTTTTCGATACCCAACAAATTATTTTAAGGAATTTGTATTTTTGTATGTGCATACGAAAACATGTGTTCCCGATAAACATATACGATACATAGTTTTGGACAAAACCTGATTTATGAGAATTTTTTTTTTATCATAATGGATTTGTTGAGTCTAGACACCAAACAACATATACAAAAAAAAATTAATTAGAAGATGTTCCTTGGTACACACACATTTACGAAATAGACAAAACGTCGTCATTGAAACGAGACCATATGTTGTGCGGGGATTGTTCGCACACTATATTATGGTCACACGAATTTACCCATCGTTTACGTTCGTCATAAACCAAACACCCCGAAATCAATTAACATAATCAAAATCCATATCCATCGTCGTTTGTATATATGCGGTGCGGTATATCGTCCGTTTGTGTCTTTAAGATGACATTGAAGTGGGCATACATTTCGTTTTTTTTTTTTGCCGCATACCAAATTTATGCTAACTAAGTAATTAATAATCCATTATTTATTTATGTATATACTATAGAGCTAAATATAAATTGAAATGCAAATTTTTTTTATTTTTTTCTGTGGAAGTCATCATCCAGTATATGGTGTTGGTGATATAAAGGAAACATTTTTTTTGGTTGTTGTTGCTGTTGCGTGGATTGCATTTCATGTTAAATTATTAGCGAACGTCTTTTTATGTTAAACGTAAGAATTATTTTTAAATTATGACATTTTTGGTTGTATTTTAAATATGAATTAAATAAGCGGATAATATAAAAATAAAATAAAAATGTGGCGATTATTTGATGATTATGGTGTTTTTGTAGACGGACAGATGTGGAATTGCTTAAAGGAGTGCATTCCATTTTTTTTTGGTGTTGTTGTTTTAATTTAGCAATTTAGATTATATAGAATTTTTAGTACCATCATAGTACACTGATGATGTGCGGTACTTAAATTTAAATTCTAATGTTTTCATTATGCGAAATTAAAAAATTCAAAATTGCACCTTTCGATCGTTTTATTTCTTTTTCCTTTATGTCCCAATTTAATGTAGATACGAGGTCACTAGAACTTTCCATCGATTTTTATTTGAACATTTTATTAGTAATAATTGGTTGCTTTCCAATCGCCCACCGTAAGTACTAATAAGTACTTAGGTGTGTGTCTTTGCTAAATTATAACTACTCGTAACTGCGCTTTTACTATTTTAGAAGATTTTTTTATTAAATATGTTATTTAGGTTTCGAATCCCTGTGGTCAGGAGTATACTCATAACTAGAATTCTATAAGTACGAAATAGTATTCAAATGACCCCACACACCTTTAGTTTAACGTTAGAGTTGATGTATGTGCAAAGGCAGGAGTTTAAGACTCAGTAATCTAAGTGTTAGATTTCAGTACTAATTGGCTCAAATTGGCAAACAGTACAACTAATTTGAAAATAATATAAGAACTTGCGCCGAACTATTTTGATTTTCTTAACTATCCAGATTATCTTGACGATCTTTTTGACTTCAGGCTAAACAAGATTTGTTTTTGGAATTTTGAAAATTTTTGATTTACTGCAAACGTTTAGAACACCTGATAGTCTTATCATCATGAGTTGAGTATCTTGACAATCTTGACTATCTTGACTATCTTGCTATCTTGACTATCTTGACTATCTTGACTATCTTGACTATCTTGACTATCTTGACTATCTTGACTATCTTGACTATCTTGACTATCTTGACTATCTTGACTATCTTGACTATCTTGACTATCTTGACTATCTTGACTATCTTGACTATCTTGACTATCTTGACTATCTTGACTATCTTGACTATCTTGACTATCTTGACTATCTTGACTATCTTGACTATCTTGACTATCTTGACTATCTTGACTATCTTGACTATCTTGACTATCTTGACTATCTTGACTATCTTGACTATCTTGACTATCTTGACTATCTTGACTATCTTGACTATCTTGACTATCTTGACTATCTTGACTATCTTGACTATCTTGACTATCTTGACTATCTTGACTATCTTGACTATCTTGACTATCTTGACTATCTTGACTATCTTGACTATCTTGACTATCTTGACTATCTTGACTATCTTGACTATCTTGACTATCTTGACTATCTTGACTATCTTGACTATCTTGACTATCTTGACTATCTTGACTATCTTGACTATCTTGACTATCTTGACTATCTTGACTATCTTGACTATCTTGACTATCTTGACTATCTTGACTATCTTGACTATCTTGACTATCTTGACTATCTTGACTATCTTGACTATCTTGACTATCTTGACTATCTTGACTATCTTGACTATCTTGACTATCTTGACTATCTTGACTATCTTGACTATCTTGACTATCTTGACTATCTTGACTATCTTGACTATCTTGACTATCTTGACTATCTTGACTATCTTGACTATCTTGACTATCTTGACTATCTTCTATCTTGACTATCTTGACTATCTTGACTATCTTGACTATCTTGACTATCTTGACTATCTTGACTATCTTGACTATCTTGACTATCTTGACTATCTTGACTATCTTGACTATCTTGACTATCTTGACTATCCTGACTATCTTGACTATCTTGACTATCTTGACTATCTTGACTATCTTGACTATCTTGACTATCTTGACTATCTTGACTATCTTGACTATCTTGACTATCTTGACTATCTTGACTATCTTGACTATCTTGACTATCTTGACTATCTTGACTATCTTGACTATCTTGACTATCTTGACTATCTTGACTATCTTGACTATCTTGACTATCTTGACTATCTTGACTATCTTGACTATCTTGACTATCTTGACTATCTTAACTATCTTGACTATCTTGACTATCTCGACTATCTTGACTATCTTGACTATCTTGACTATCTTGACTATCTTGACTATCTTGACTATCTTGACTATCTTGACTATCTTGACTATCTTGACTATCTTGACTATCTTGACTATCTTGACTATCTTGACTATCTTGACCATCTTGACTATCTTGACTATCTTGACTATCTTGACTATCTTGACTATCTTGACTATCTTGACTATCTTGACTATCTTGACTATCTTGACTATCTTGACTATCTTGACTATCTTGACTATCTTGACTATCTTGACTATCTTGACTATCTTGACTATCTTGACTATCTTGACTATCTTGACTTTCTTGACTATCTTGACTATCTTGACTATCTTGACTATCTTGACTATCTTGACTTTCTTGACTATCTTGACTATCTTGACTATCTTGACTATCTTGACTATCTTGACTATCTTGACTATCTTGACTATCTTGACTATCTTGACTATCTTGACTATCTTGACTATCTTGACTATCTTGACTATCTTGACTATCTTGACTATCTTGACTATCTTGACTATCTTGTCTATCTTGACTATCTTGACTATCTTGACTATCTTGACTATCTTGACTATCTTGACTATCTTGACTATCTTGACTATCTTGACTATCTTGACTATCTTGACTATCTTGACTATCTTGACTATCTTGACTATCTTGACTATCTTGACTATCTTGACTATCTTGACTATCTTGACTATCTTGACTATCTTGACTATCTTGACTATCTTGACTATCTTGACTATCTTGACTATCTTGACTATCTTGACTATCTTGACTATCTTGACTATCTTGACTATCTTGACTATCTTGACTATCTTGACTATCTTGACTATCTTCTATCTTGACTATCTTGACTATCTTGACTATCTTGACTATCTTGACTATCTTGACTATCTTGACTATCTTGACTATCTTGACTATCTTGACTATCTTGACTATCTTGACTATCTTGACTATCTTGACTATCCTGACTATCTTGACTATCTTGACTATCTTGACTATCTTGACTATCTTGACTATCTTGACTATCTTGACTATCTTGACTATCTTGACTATCTTGACTATCTTGACTATCTTGACTATCTTGACTATCTTGACTATCTTGACTATCTTGACTATCTTGACTATCTTGACTATCTTGACTATCTTGACTATCTTGACTATCTTGACTATCTTGACTATCTTGACTATCTTGACTATCTTGACTATCTTGACTATCTTAACTATCTTGACTATCTTGACTATCTCGACTATCTTGACTATCTTGACTATCTTGACTATCTTGACTATCTTGACTATCTTGACTATCTTGACTATCTTGACTATCTTGACTATCTTGACTATCTTGACTATCTTGACTATCTTGACTATCTTGACTATCTTGACCATCTTGACTATCTTGACTATCTTGACTATCTTGACTATCTTGACTATCTTGACTATCTTGACTATCTTGACTATCTTGACTATCTTGACTATCTTGACTATCTTGACTATCTTGACTATCTTGACTATCTTGACTATCTTGACTATCTTGACTATCTTGACTATCTTGACTATCTTGACTATCTTGACTATCTTGACTATCTTGACTATCTTGACTATCTTGACTATCTTGACTATCTTGACTATCTTGACTATCTTGACTATCTTGACTATCTTGACTATCTTGACTATCTTGACTATCTTGACTATCTTGACTATCTTGACTATCTTGACTATCTTGACTATCTTGACTATCTTGACTATCTTGACTATCTTGACTATCTTGACTATCTTGACTATCTTGACTATCTTGACTATCTTGACTATCTTGACTATCTTGACTATCTTGACTATCTTGACTATCTTGACTATCTTGACTATCTTGACTATCTTGACTATCTTGACTATCTTGACTATCTTGACTATCTTGACTATCTTGACTATCTTGACTATCTTGACTTTCTTGACTATCTTGACTATCTTGACTATCTTGACTATCTTGACTATCTTGACTATCTTGACTATCTTGACTATCTTGACTATCTTGACTATCTTGACTATCTTGACTATCTTGACTATCTTGACTATCTTGACTATCTTGACTATCTTGACTATCTTGACTATCTTGTCTATCTTGACTATCTTGACTATCTTGACTATCTTGACTATCTTGACTATCTTGACTATCTTGACTATCTTGACTATCTTGACTATCTTGACTATCTTGACTATCTTGACTATCTTGACTATCTTGACTATCTTGACTATCTTGACTATCTTGACTATCTTGACTATCTTGACTATCTTGACTATCTTGACTATCTTGACTATCTTGACTATCTTGACTATCTTGACTATCTTGACTATCTTGACTATCTTGACTATCTTGACTATCTTGACTATCTTGACTATCTTGTCTATCTTGACTATCTTGACTATCTTGACTATCTTGACTATCTTGACTATCTTGACTATCTTGACTATCTTGACTATCTTGACTATCTTGACTATCTTGACTATCTTGACTATCTTGACTATCTTGACTATCTTGACTATCTTGACTATCTTGACTATCTTGACTATCTTGACTATCTTGACTATCTTGACTATCTTGACTATCTTGACTATCTTGACTATCTTGACTATCTTGACTATCTTGACTATCTTGACTATCTTGACTATCTTGACTATCTTGACTATCTTGACTATCTTGACTATCTTGACTATCTTGACTATCTTGACTATCTTGACTATCTTGACTATCTTGACTATCTTGACTATCTTGACTATCTTGACTATCTTGACTATCTTGACTATCTTGACTATCTTGACTATCTTGACTATCTTGACTATCTTGACTATCTTGACTATCTTGACTATCTTGACTATCTTGACTATCTTGACTATCTTGACTATCTTGACTATCTTGACTATCTTGACTATCTTGACTATCTTGACTATCTTGACTATTTTGGCTATCTTGACTATCTTGATTATCCTGGCTATCTTGATGATCTTGATTATCTGGACTTTTTTGATTAAATGAAATTATTGCATATACTTATGAAATAATATTCCAACAGCTGTCAGATTGAACTAACAACGTTGACGTTAACAGAAAAAAAAATAAAATTTAATGCAATGAGATTTAAAACAAATATAGCCTCATCGATGTGCATCGATCAACCCAAAAAAAATTACGTTTTTATCGAATTTTTATCCCGTGGTTGCACGCTAGCTAAAACAGAAGCAACAAATTGGAGGAAATAAACAAGCGTTATTTACCTTTTTACAACAAGCTACGACTTGTGGTGAAATTCCAAAAAATATCCTGCTTGTTTGCAATTAGTGCCTATCGAAAAAACGTATGACACGCGTCCAAAGGAACGCAAAATAAAACTACACAAAGTGACATAGTAGTATAGTTTGAGTATAGTATATAGTTTCGGTATGTAGTCTGTCTTGTTGTTGTTGTCAAAATCCAAAAACCAAAAAAAGGTCAAAATTACGATAATTTAAACTTAATTCTTACGTTTATGTATATAGCCGGACAATCAATTTTATGGTCAATTTTGTGGGTGTTTAAAATTTAATTTAATGGTCTAACGCCCTCTTATGAAATAGTTTTGTGTCCATTCATAATACGATAATTACGTTATTTATTTTATTAAAGAAGATAGTTTTAAAGGTTTAACACACAAAAACAGAAATAAATTGGTCATACACACACAATAAATAATAAATAATTTTATGGTTAATTTTAAACAATTAAACTGGCCAGTCGATATAGACTGTGAAGATACAGTAGTTTTTTCTTTTGGTGTAGTATATATATATACCGTTGTATAGTAGTTGAATAATATATATCCAGGAACACCAAATGTCAAAGTCAGATGTCTCAATTATATGAAAGGATTTTTATGGTGTTCGTTTCGTGTCTTCCTTTTGAATAACGTACATAATAGTATGAAAAATGGTTTTGTTCCGGTTTTGATTTATGAACGCACAGTTTTCATGTAAGATAATGTAAAAAAATTGGTTTTGTGTATAGGTGGCAAATGCAGATTTCTGTATATGTCCATCCATGGAACGGAGTTTTTGTGTCGGCTTTTTTTATGGTTTTCAATGAAATTATATTTTATTGGAAATAAATCACTAAAAGAAGTGTATTTGTACATGCATATAGCCGTAATTGACTCGAGTTGTTGTTCTTGTTATATTATAGAGGTATTTCATAAATGCCAGGTGATATCATTTGTTTAGAAAAAGAAAATAGACTTCGACATCGAAATAATAAATTATCATCGAATCACACACAATTTCGACCTCCTATAGACATTTTTTTTATCAGCGGTTACTTTACATTCATAAAATGATAGGATCACTTTTACTATCAAAATGACTTATGTTAAGACATAGATTTCATGGGATTGGCGATCGGATATGATGTGTGTATGAAGTTGGACAGCATGAATTAGCTATTGAAAAAAAAAAAAAAATACTGACGAAATTGAAAAAAGGCTCATTCTAAGAATATTGTTCTATGAATAGTGTGTTGACTATTTCAAATACAACTAGGTCACATATTTTTAATAGAGAAGTAAGAAAATACTAGATCCCAGTTTAGAACTGCTGTTCAGTTAAAAATATAAGCAGGATCATCACACTTTTCAGTACTTTTCCTTAAGTTTCTTTTACCAATCGTCTCAGCATGAAGAAATATTTTTACTGCTTTTTGCAAGCCTTTTGACATGGGACGTGACACCTAGCCTTTCTTCAAAATCTACATCGATCCATTTTACAGTTTTGACCATTTTTGAATTCTTCCTCCATTCACAGACATCGAAAAAACATTATTCTATCTTCCGAAATTTCGTCGATATTAGTATTCATATAACAATATTAAAGACCATGTTTCAGAGGTGTGGGGACCCAAAACGGACCCTTGGGGTTATACTTTTGGTCACACTCTTTTAAAATGCGATCTAAGTAGTGCCTGTTTTTGCAAATATACTTTGCGGGTGATACTAGGCCCTATAATTACAGGCCAACCTCTTTGTATCACTTCGACTTCGATAACATCATTGCGTTCATGGTTTCAACATTTCTGAATTCCTCCACATTCCATAAGCTTTTAGTGCTACAAATTTATGCGATTCAGTGATAAATTGTCATCAGGAACAAGTGCAACTAACAAACATTTTGTGATATCCTTCCAACACGAAGTTGTCACTTTTATTTGTTAAAAAATAGGTAATGAACCTAGAGATTTAAAGATTTTAAAGTTAGGACTAAATAGCTCGATGATCACTAGAAGTCTATTCTTCTTTTACTTCCCAATTATTTTCTGATCTTATCGACTTACCACTTACAAGTGTAACATCCATATTTGATTCATCATTGTGGGAATACGTGCTTGCCTGATCTTTTTTGTTTGTAAAAAGGGGCACCTTCTCGCTACAAGCGAGAAAATCCTCTTGCTCTTCTTATTGCTGCCATCTTTTTAAATTAAGTGCAAATTTGTTTTCAAATTCAAAAACAGGGTTTTAGCGATACAATAGCTATCTCCTATCTTATTTACGTCATCCTTCAGTACCAGCTTAACAATAATGAAACATCCTGAACCATCACGCACTTTATTTAGGACAAAATATTTAACACACTTTTGTTCTTCCATGGTAAGTACCTTTTTAAGGACCCGAGCGATATAATTCAGGGTCAGTTTGACGAAAATTTTGTGTTTAACTCGAGTTTTAATTTGGTTTAACCTATTGATCACTTTAGGTCTACGCAGTTATTATAATAGCATTCGTAAGTAAAATAAGAAGCGATGTGAATAATGTAGTGATATCTTCAATTTTTTCTATTGGCTAACCTGTAGAACTCTTGGGAACTTTAGATTGGATTAATTTTTCAGAGATCCGCATATGCTGACCATGTTCTCTCCAATGCTCAGTTTTAAAGAATTGAACTAAATATCAGATGACCAGAGCTTTTAGTTACGGTACAATTAATCACAATCGGAACACAATTACGTGTGGTATTGAACATTCAATTAAATTCGAAATAAGTACCTTAATCAAAAGCTCTGATCATCGGTATAAATACTGATATAAAATATTTGTAGACAGGTATACAACTTTTTCAGTTCGTTTTGGTGATTGTAATTATTTATTCACACTATGTTCTTAGTTTACTTTTGGAAAAATGTTTCGGTCGACCTACATTTTATTTTTAACTGTCAAGGAACTGACACTGCCGTGGAATTGGAAAATCGATTAGAGCGACAAGATTTACTAACTAACAGTAATAAGGACATATTGGTGGTATGACTTCGGGAGGCAATGGAGAAAGTGGGGTTAAATTCCGAAGAACATAAGTTCGCAATAGTCTACAGATAAAAATTGTAGCAGAAAAACAACTTTTGATAGAAGTAAATAAAGAACCAACAAGTAATTTCCAATCGTCACATTTAATGCCAGCCATGAAACAAATGAAGGAGCAACAGCAGCAGCAGAGTGGATTGAAAAGTGATATGAACCATATGATAGGGCAAATTGGTGATATGAAATTTTAACGAATGATAGTAATAAAGCAAACGACTAGAGAAATGT
The DNA here is from genome assembly GCA_963556175.1 of Tipula confusa. Taxonomy (NCBI): domain Eukaryota; kingdom Metazoa; phylum Arthropoda; class Insecta; order Diptera; family Tipulidae; genus Tipula; species Tipula confusa. Next base: position 206,560,379 of record OY744476.1, on the reverse strand, counting down.
TAAGAAAACCAAATCCTAATCGTCTAAAGAAATGTTAAGAGGAAATATCTCAAAAAGAACAAGCAAACGGGAAGAAATATATCGTGATAAGAAATTTCGAGAAATGACTGTTATACTCTTGATCATAAAGTTTTGTACTCGGACACAAAAGTAGACGTACATTACGAAAAAAAAGGATCAACGCTTTCAACAGTTCGAGAAGAAATAAATCTTGGATATCAAAGCGAATAACACTTCAACGCAAACTTCCAATCTTTGATGGAACAACGTCGTTTGGCATAATGTTCAAGCTACAATTTAAAACAGGAGCCACCAGAAAATCGCAAAAATCGCAAACATTGGAGAAAAATGAGCGCTCTTGGGTGATCCCAACGATTCCTCTGTTCTTAATGGCTTGCCAATCGGCGATACACAGTACAGCAGGAGGTACACCAGCAAAAAGCATTTTAGATAATAACTTGAGGTTGCCAGGAAGCTTAAAGTTTGGAATGGTTTCAAATGTTTCTTACTGACAACATGAAAGAAGAATTAAACGAAGTACAAATGAAAGTTCAATATGACATACGAACCAATAAAAGAGGACTTAAATCAAACAATTGATATGGACTTTTATAAAAAAAGAATAATTCATATTGTGATAAAAGTATACAAATACAGTGACAGAATGGTATTCTCACGCAACAATATGCCTTTTATTATTTAAGGTTTTAACGTAGTGTATACGTTAATTTTACTGTGTATGTCAAAGTATATTGAAAAACCATTTATATCGCTCATATCAATTTAACTTCCAGTCACCAAATCTAAACTTCCATATACGTATAGAATTTTAATTGAATTTAGTCGATTAAAAAATGTAACTCCTTCAACATTTTTAATCGATTCTGATGATGAGTATATCATTTCAATGAACCACTCAAAAAACGTTATTCATCACCCTTTTGCCTAAGTAATCATAGCCACTGTATATACGGAGTTCTATATGTATGAGAATATAACCACAATATAACAAAAATATGCTATCAACTTCGAGGATATATCGTGAAGAAGAATAGGATTTGTTACAATGATTCTTTCGAGTGATTTCAGATGAATAAAACGTTACACATATCATTAATGGGCTCGTATTGTTAATGTGCGATTGTCATATTCCCTTCATTTATGGCGTACATCATTGACAGGCACGAAACGTTGCTCAAGATTTTATTTTTTTATTTTTTATCTTTTTTTGTTAACCGGAATATTCTACACACTTTTCAACACTTGAAAGATCTTCATCCGAATAGAATATACATTTCTCGTATACATCGAAATCACACATTACCACATAAACGAACATTTGAAGATTTTAATTTGATTTTAATCAAAATTAATAATATACCAAACCATACAATGTTTGACAGTTTTTTTTTTGTATTACATCTGTCGTAATGACAACTGAAAATCTATCAAAACACATAATACAAAAAAATAAAAGGATAATAGCGCGAACTGACAACGGAATCAATAAAGTAAAAAAAATGTGGGGGTGGTTTTGTATGATGATGTGTGTTGTATGATTTATGGGGTAGGGTTGTTATATTTAAATTAAAAATCAAAAATGTAGACAGTAGTACCACATAATGTGTATTCAAAAGTCCATGAATCCTTGTTATTGTTATACATGTATTTTACACCTGGTGGACTTTTTCCCGATATAGATTTTCAGATTTAATTTTGTCCAATTTTTGTTATTATATTTCATCAGAATCAGCTAACGATGGATATGGTGGTGTAAAGCCACGTGATTGTCGTCCGGTCCATGCTAAAATCAAATGGGTTAGGTAAAAAAAAATACTCTGTGCTTATTATTGTCATACTTATCATGCCGATGCTTCGATTTAGCAAATGATAGGTAAACGTGTCTGACAACAACCTTCTTGTTTCGTAACCTCGAAAATATTTTTGTATTACAAGGGCCGCCTCATTTTGTTTAATTTGTTCTCGTAATTTTTTCCGTTGATAATACCCACGAAACGTTGCTTGAATAGTAGTTGCAGCTCGATACATAATACAGTGTTCCGGTTTACATTTACTATACACATCCAATGTCCGTTTAATACATTCGGCCCATGTTGCACCGAATATACGATGATTCACGTCCCGATACGAAATATACCGATAAAAATAGCCTTTAAACGAATCTTTGATAATTTTTTTAATGGCCCTCGCCTTTTTACGGTCCAGACCAAATTTCGAAATAAGTTCGGTTACAATTAATTTTTCGTTAACTTTTTTGATACATCCCGCTTCCATTAACTTATTTAATTCGGTGTACAAATAATTTGCGGCCATTTTCCCCTGGTCCTCCGACATTCCGCACAGTTGCATTAGATCTGACATATCCATATTGAATTGTACTAAATCGTCAACCGTATGTTTTGCGAGATACTCATTTTCGCGGACAACAAGCAACGCGTCTAAATGGTCGGCAATGTATTTGGGAATTTTTTGCGGTTGTTCGCGCAAAACTTCACGTGATATGTCGGTCATAAGTTCGCGGAGCCCATTTGGCAGGTTGACCTTGTGCTTGGGCCGATTGTGTTTATTTATAATAAAGTTCATACCATAAATTCATACGCGAAATGACATCCGAAAATAAAAATTTTGTACCGAAACGGTATCCAACTGAATGGTTGGCTTAGATCGACAATTTAATTTTTTTGCTGTCAAATGGCGGTTGATAAAAATTACTTTGGCTACTTTCATATTTAATTGGACTTTGATTTTTTCCTAATATAAGGTCACTTTTCTATAATAAAACTGAAGTTTTTAGTTTTAACTGAACGGGGTTTGTTATCCGAAGCCTCAATACTGTTTCATAGACATGAATTGAGTCGGGTGCCTTAATGGTAAATACACGGACTATATCATCAATTCTATGTGTAACTGTAATTACCTTTTCGTTGGGCTGTTTCAATTTTATTCGTGATTTTAGAGTGAACAGGTATAAGTTTGATGCTATGGTTTCCAAAAATTTTGAAGCAGCCGCTGAATATATTTCCATCTGTGCGTCAAAGCTGCATCAGCTGTATATTATCGTCTTTCCATATATATTGTTTTTTAATACAGGAAGAAAATTCCCTATGCACCGATTGTGGAACTCGCACCCACTAAAAACCTCCACTTTGTCAGACAAGGATCTATTTTAGTATCACTTCGTGATGGTATCTCGTATATAGCCGTATTAGCGATTTTGAAGTATTCATCTTTCATGTTCTGTGATGGCTGTCCATTGGTGGTTTCTTTAGTCAAAGAATTTGATTATGTACTGTGCCACTATAATCTAGTGTGGGCTCGATACGATCATGCTATCAACGATATTATCGGGCGTCAAGTCTCTGATATTACCTTTAATTTTTCCCGTTCTTATTTCGACGTTGCACATTTAAAAAAATGTGTGTTCTGCATTATCGTTTGCTGTATCTCCATAAATACACAAACGATCTTCTATATCTTCCCAATCGTGTGTAAATATTTGCAAAAATCCCCATGACTCGTAAGGAATTTGGTCTTTCTATAGACTCACTTAGAGTTGTTTTTATTCAACCTAACTTCTGCCAGCACAGCATAACTTATTCCCTGGCCGACCCCTTTGATTCTACGACGCCAAGTTACTTTTGATGTTATATATCCTTTTCTTTTCCTTGGTCATTAGATTGGTTAGCGTCACCCCTGCGATAACCAGTACAACAGGTTCAGAAGCTGTTCTGTATGAGCTACAGATTCTGAGCGCGCCACGACGTTTTGTTTTGGTATTTTTCCATTTTAAGGGTGTACAGAAGGATACAATTTGTTACCGACATTAGCCTACTCTGTACAATACTAATCAGTCACAATACTAATCACTTCATTGAAATAAGTTAATAAAAAGATAAAAATTACAACTTGAACACTTGATTTGTCTTCTAAAATTTAACTTTGTGTTCAGATGCAACCCAACATATTTGATGACCGTATTGGACTGTATATTCGCTGGTTTCCCACGTCAAACAGCAAGTTGGTCGCAACGTGTCGTCTAGTTAGCAAAAATAATTCTGTTTTTTGTTGCTAGGATCAAATCATGATCACTTAGTCATGTGGTAGTTCATCTCATAATCTGGCTTAGCTTGCATTACATATCGTTTTGTGTCCCGGCCGATTATTACTACGCTTCAATATTTTCTGCATCGTATAATGCGTTCCATACATAGATTAGGTACTAAGATTGACCCTTGGGCAATACCTCCTTTGGTCTCTTTGCATTCATACGCATTCTTCACGTCTATTGTAGCAAGTAACACTAGCTTTTAAGAATAATGATTTGGTTCCTGTGTCAGCAAAAAGGTTCTCACGATTTTTTCAATGGATAGGCCTTCTTTTGCCTCATTGCTCTAAGGCTTTAGTAATTGTTCTAATGGTTTGTCCGCTGTAGCCAACATACACAAGGGTCTATATTCCGATGTGGAGTTTCGGTCGCCCTTCTTTAATTACGAGTACCAGTCACTTGGTTTTTCTTGCCTTGGGGAATACATCCTCCACAAGGCAACGTTTGTCTATGTCTAGAAGTACCTCAGGTTGGGTAAAGCTTTCATCTTCTCACATTATCATCGATACTCTGTCTGGACCAGGTGCTTTCTTGTTTCTCAAGGAGGCAGCAGCTTGTTGGATCTCTTCGATCGAGAAAGCTGTTACCTCTCTCGGTTTTTCGGGGCAAGGTGGCCGCGTTACAATTTTGTAGCCTAAATCCCGGAGCTCTCCCATTTAATAGTTCATCGTAGGCAAAATATCTTTCAAGTTGAAAATATCTTTCAAGCTAATCGCAAAGCCATGTAAAGGATACTACACCTAAAACTGTTCTTTTAAATAAAAAGAAAAGTTATTCCAAAAATGTGGCGGTTTCGTAATATCCCTGTAATTTTATGTAAGATGATGTTGAAAGAATATTTGAATTGTATCATAAAGTAAATTTTGAGCATGCCGGAAATGGTTTAATAAAATTGAAAGTTGTTTCAAATTAATATTTTCATAAATCCTGGATGGAATTGGTACATGGCATCTGTACCAACGGTTTGGTGATGGATGGTACAGAAGGTTGGTGATGATAAAAAAAATGTTTTGATTATATTTCTTATAATAATTTATTATTCTTGACTTAATGTTGTCGGTTCGATGGTTGCGATAAGAGAGCGTATATAATTTTTTATTCTTCCAAATAAGTTTGACATAAGATATAGTTAAACATTAAATGATTATACCCAATCTACAAATATTGAGTTAAAACGTGCAATAGATGGCCGAGATTATAGTTTTAAATTAAGTGGCAATACTTAAGCCATAAACAATAAGTTACAAATAAAAGTTTACAATAGATGGCAGAATTTTGTTTTTGTTGAACTGTTTGTTTATTTTAGATGACAGCTTTAACAGCACCTGTCATTTTAAAATCTAATTTGTATTAATTTTAAGTTTTGTATTAAACAAGATGAAATAATAAACTAGTAATTTACAGGTGAAAACTCATACCATCTGTTACAGCTTTAGGCTCGGCGAAATTAGTCCATTAATAGATTTTATTTTTGGGAAACTTTTTTAGATTACAGTTGAATTGCTGTACACTTGCTGATTAGAGACGTCAGAATACAAAGCAGTTCAGAAAAATGGTGAGTGTCTTGGGCTAATAATAGTTAAATATTGGCCACCGGGAAACTGGACCAATTCTGTCATTTCTAATTTTCTTGTCTTTTCCCTATACACCACAAAAAAAAAATTACTAATTAAAAAAAAATTACTAACCGGATCGAATCTGTCATACCCGGCATACTGAAAGTTCCTAGTTCGTTCTTGGCCGTACATTCTAATAAATAAATCAATCAAAAAGGCTGGACGGGGTTGGCTCATAATTATTTTTTTGGAAATGAATAAGTGGATGGTGTTTAATTTTGCACATTTTACATCAGTATTTTCATGCCTAACAGTATATTCCATTTTCAGGAACAGTCTAGGCTACGCAACTCTGATCTGAGATATGATGGCCAACACCTTCAAAAATTGAACCATTTAGAGAATATTGAAGCTACTCATTATTGCTAGCTAATATTAAAAGTCTGCATCCAACGTTATATTTTAGAGTCAGGACAAGCATATATTTGACAAATATTCATCTCTAAGGTTTTTTTGACATCATTGAACAGTGCCTGATGAAATGACCAAATAAGAAATCAGCATTTCCGGGAGTATTAAATTTTCAATACTCATAAATGTTTCCAATAGTCACATGTTGGATTATCACATTAGAGTTAATTTGACCGTATCGATGGCTTGGTTTTTTTTAAACTTTATTACGACTTAGTCGAATTTCAATCGTCGCGGAACATAAATTTAAGTTAAGCCTCCATCAAACTAATCTCAGCACTAACTTTAATACAGTCAAACTAACTTGGAGCAAGGGGCAATTTGACCTACATTCAAAATAATTTAGAGCTCGTGACCATTGAACTTGTGTAAAAATCTTAAAGCTCTTCAGTAAACTTAAGGACCAATCTTTAGACCTTGATTTTTTCTACTACTCAAAATCGGAAGACCAAACCTTTTTTTTTATAATTTAATCGATAATTTTTTTTTTTTTACATTTGTACTAAATCTAATCAGAATCATCAATTCAAGTATCAACCCTCTTCAATCACGAAACCATAAAAATAAAATAAAAATTCAGAGTTACGAGTGCTTTTATAGATTATGTTAAAATTATGCTAATATTATTTTAAACACTAATCCAGAATTTTACCTTCCCACTAAAATAAGGAATTTTTTTTTTTAAATTTTATCGAAAACATTTAGAGGAGGGTAGCATCAAATATTTATCTATATAATATTTGGCCAATATGTATAACGTATACGACTTTTTGGTTTCTGAATTCACATCGATTACCGTCTCGCGCACGCAGACAACAAACTTAAATCGTTTTATATTGTTGTTGTTGTATTTGTTTTATGTTGCACAACACAACTTCCGGAATGTCCTGTGTTTTTGGTATGGAAACACCAAAATTTAATTACATAATTTCTATGTGATTTATTGAAATATTGAAATGATTATGGTTTTGTTGTTAAACGGAAATTCCGGGTAAACAAAAAACAATTTCATGCAGAAGGGTTGTTTTATAATATATTTCACAACCCCTCGACTTTCGCATGATTTGATTTTTCGGTTTTGCTTTTTTTTTTTGTTTTAAATCACAAAAAGAAAAAATATGCGTGATTCGGTTAATTAAAGAAGCGACTTGGTTCAATGAATTGAATTTTAATAAAAATTCCCACACAGAAATATTAATAATTTTTCATCCCCTACGATCGAGGCCGTACATATAAACATTTATTTCGTAACTGGGAGAAAGGGACCACGAAAAACTAAAAACAGTAATTAATGCTTAAGTTATATGTTATGACATTCTGTTTCGGGACATATACATTATCGAGGGTGGATTTTATAGTTTTAATTGATTTACACACAACATATATACGAGTACACATGTACTCAAAAGAAATTTTTTTTTTTTGTGAAATGGAACTAAAAATAAATCAAAACAGGTGTTTTGTTTAATTTATTGAAATAGGTTGAAGGATTGCAGACCGCAATAATATCATAAATATAAGGACAAAACCACAAATTGCCTTGTTATGATTTGATTTTGTTTGTTTGGGGGCTGGAACGTAAATTTTGTCACACAGTCGATTTTTCATGTGAATTTTTTTTTAACTGTCAGTTTTATGTACATATATAGGTACATGAACCGGTGGATTTTAGTTATGATTTTTAAAAAGATCACGCGATATTTTATATATTGTATGTTGGTATTTTGTGTTTAATTTGCAAGTTATATAATTCTATGAAAATCTCGTTTGTTTGTTTGGGTGGTTTTACGACTATCCGCGTGGCTCCCACCTAAATCAATTTATTCGATTAAGTAATCCAACTATATGAACATTCAGTTATCTACTCGCCAGTTCATAAGTTGCAATATCTCAATAATTGTCTACGCGGTGAACCAGCATACCTTTCAAAGCATTTATGTAAATTTGGTAAAAATATGGTTAGATAGTACACGTGGGTCAGTATTTGGGTCGGTGTCTGATCATCTATGGTTATAAACCACATTTTAGTGTTACAACTATCTGAATCTGTAGAAGTGTTAAGTAAACCTCTACGTGTCACCACCTAAAACAACTATATATTAGTGATCTATTCGGCGGAACTACTAGAACAGTATTTTCTGGCAGAGAATCAAACATCAATGAATAAAACAATAACTGTGTCTTCACCCCAACAGTACCTAACATTTTTTAAACGAGTAGTAAAATTGTAAAATCTCTAACGTTACAGTGTCACTGGCCACTACTATTACGTGTGCTATTGACTTTTTCTTAATATTTGTAAATTTGTTAAATTGCTTGCTAGTAGCTATTATTTATGCCTTTTTTAATAAACTTTCTATAAGTTTCAAATTTATTGGCAGCAATACATCCATTCAACTTTTATTGACAAGTGGTCTTTTGGACTGCAGAATTCTTCCAAAGGTTTGTTAACATTAAAACCCTGCTAATGTTTTGACTGTCACTACAGATTTGCGAAGATATGCCTTTAACAATCATATGACAAACTTGGCTACACTTCCAATAATGACTGCTGTGTACAAGGCTGTTATATTTTCCATGAAATGACTACACAGACCATTAAATTTGCATTCATTTGCTATTCTCTATAGTTTTTTTTAAGCTAGTTTAAAAGCCACTTAAAAATATTTAAGGATGGTGTTGCCCCAACCATAATGTTTACTCGCTGGTAGAGATTATTAATCATATATTGCATCTCTTAAAAGACATTTTGACCTTACCATGACTAATAATTTTCCAAATTATCTTTAATGATTTCTTGGAAGTTTCTGAGACACTTTGACTTTAAGGCAAAACTATTGTCTAAGGCAAGTCTTTTTTCACCCTTAACAGATTTTGGCCGCCTCGACTATGGTGAACTAGATTTGAATCAGTCGATGTGATTTTTCTTTACGCTCATGGTGGAACTATAGGAAGCCTTATTACCAAACGTATAAATGTCACATAACGGGTTAATTTCCACACTTGGCCCGATTTCTTCATTATATTGACAGTTATTATATTGACAATTATTATATTATGAGCGTTTCAAAAACAATTTTCACCAATATTTTCTCTTAAAAAAAAAAATCTCGGCACAACATCGATGTACATTTAAATTTTTTTCTCATCGCATCGACCAACATTTATTCGAAAATTAAAATATTCTCCAAGGACCAAATGCATATACGAGCATAAAGAACTCGTATCCTGACAATAAATATCCGACAAAAAAAAAAAAAAAAAAATTCCTCCTTCGATAAAAAAAAAAAAAAAAAATGATATCCCACGAGATTATTTTTCTTGAATAAATATTTTGAAGGGCTTCCCGTATTCACATATACGCAATCATGTCATTAGATGAAAATGTCATATAGAGTGAGTGATTGAAGCATGAGTATGAAATTAAAATGTCATTTCATATTAGAAATGAAAAACAAAATTGGATTTTCGCGAACAATTTATAAATGAAAATATCGATTTTCCATTTCATATTTTATATATTATACGAGTAGATACGGATGACTGAATTCAGCCGGCGATATAAGAAAATGATTTATGATCGAAATACGACGAAATTCTCATGAACGTGTAATTTAAAATGTGTTATGCGGGGGAAGAAGATACACACACACACCCGATTTAAGGGATAAAATATCGATACACAGATTTTTGTTTATCGACTCGACACCGATAGTTGTGAGAATTTTTAATTTTTTTTTCCATAATTTTCGATCTAGAAACATTGCCTTCAAACAAAACTTCGAATCGGTCATAATTTTTTTTACATATATTGGCGGTACACAAAAATCATGAATTTTTTACTACACAAACATAATCGGCCCGAACATCAAATTCCGTTACCGCAAGGGCTACGTGAACTCATGATGGATATGTCACGTGAAGTATTGCGTGCTCAGCCACAAAGAATTTCTGAATTTATTGCCGACTATTTGGATGCAATGCTTCTTGTCCGTGAAAATACGTACATAGCAAAACATACGCTTGACGATACGATACAATTCACCATAGATATGGCCGATTTGATGCGAATATCAGGAATGCCGGAGGAGCAGGCAAAAGGGGCTGCCAATTATTTACGTACTGAGCTGAAATCGTTTACCGAAGCAGGATGCATTACACAATTCAATGAAAGATTAATTGTATCGAAATTGATCTATGAATTTGGCTTGGATTACTGTAAAGCGAACAAAGTGAAAAAAATCATACAAGATTCGTTTAAAGGATATTTTTATAGATATATATCGTATCGTGACGCCAAGCATGGTATATTTGGTGTGACATGGCAACAGGCCATTGAACGTACACTCAATGTATATCGAATGTCTGCTCCCGAACAGGCAGCCATCGATCGGGCTGCTGTTGTTATACAATCGGCATACCGTGGATTTTATCAACGAAAAATTGCAATTAAAAAGACAAAACTGGATAAAGCGGCCCTCGTAATACAAAGGAATTATCGTGGCTATGACGTTCGAAAACGTTTACCGAGCCTAAGGGAATCGTTTGAGAAAAAACAAAAAGGTAACTGTGGTAACAATTCAATTTTTTACACCTTATACTAATCATCAATACTAATTTAGCTTTGAAAACGCCCACTGGAGAAGTTTGGCCACCACCATATGAAAATTTGGATGGCGTTTCGCTTGATTACTCTTTTCTTAGTTTACGATAAATTATTTTTCACCAATTTTACAAATCCATTTATTTCGATTTGATTTGTCGAAATGTGTTCTGCACCACAGTTGAATCAGACCCGCAATAAATTTTTGATGAAAAAAGAGGACAGCATTTTTAAATGCTGTGCACTGACTTTGATTACAGTTTGAACCAACATAATATTATTTTCCAAGTATTTCGGTTAAGTTTATTTATAATAAATTAAGATAAGTTTAATCAGATTTGATTACCAAACTGTTTACTTATAACAAAGTTTGAAAATGAAACGGCTGAAGTTTTCAAAATGTTAAGTTTGATTCCATTTTCTCTGTATGACTCAATATTTTAATGAAATAGGACAAAATCTAAAGTAATTGAATTAAAATTTGAATATAGTTTGAATTGTGTTTGATCAACATATGAAATGATTGGTCCTTATTATTTTACAATTTTAAAAGTGAAAATAAATGGATAATCTGTTTCAAATACCAAAATCAATTACAGTACAATCGATTTTACATTTTGATAGTATAGTCAAACATCATCAAACTGCTATCAAATTAAGATTTTAATTTGATGAAAATGATCTTATTTATTCCAGAAATTAATTTTGTTACAAGTCAATCCATTAAAAATATACTAATTTAAAACAAGTTTGATCAGAATTTGAATGTTAATTGAAGTAACTTATTTTAAACTGATTAGTTCTTATTCAAGTTAGATAAGAAATTTAAAATTGGTTGACATTTGAACTAAAAATGAATTTCTCTTCAAATTGGTACCAGTTTTACTTCAAAGTTGTATGTGTTTTAATAATATAAGTTTAATATACCGTATATTTAATAATTTGATTGAAACTAGATTTGATTGATTATGAAAAATTTCTGTTCAAAACGATATTTTGTGCATTTTAAAACGGGTAATATCGTTCAATCGGTTTAGATAAATTTGATTAAATAAATATTAGGTAATATCAGTTTAACTCAACTTTCTTTTCAAATTTTGAAAAAAATGAAACAAAAACTTTAAATAGAGTTCAATTTAAATGCAATTAAAATAGTAAATGTAGTTTTTTGTTTAGTACATAAAAAATGTGATCAAACTGCTTTCAAGCTATAATTTTCTTTAAATGTATATGTTCAATTTATTGTGTTTGTATAGCGACAGACTCTTTATCTGGTGGAAATCGGAAGTAAGATCTATAGTTAAAAATTTAAATCTTTCAAGATTCACGGTGTTGTTAGAGATGTAAAATATCAAGATTTTTCAAATCTAGGTCTACAATTCCCAATCCATATCCAAATTCAAAAAATCAAGCTGGCACGATTTTATCGATTTTCAGGAAAATAAATTGAGAGAGGAATTTAGATTTGAATTTATGAAATTTTGAATATTGTGTTTTAGAATTTTTAATTCTGGACTTTTGGATTTGGAATTGTAGGTCTGGAATATTGTCTTCTGAAAATTTAACACCAACCCATTGTGATAGTAGTTTCTGCGGCAACTCTGTTTTGTTTGATGAAATCAAACTGTGTGCTTGGCGGCATCGAGTGGGAATGGTATCTTTTAGTTCTTTCCCAAAAACAAGCTATAATTATACGATGCATCAGATAATGGGGAGTTAATTGAACCTGAAAATGTATATAAATTGAATGTGTTGAACCATAGTTAAGATATAAAAAGATGATCCAATTAGAACAAAAAATAAAAATAAGTGGCGGGTATCTCTAATATGCTGAAGGGTACCACTAGTTTGAATAAAAATTTAAAAGCGTTTTCTTGGTTTACTGTACAAAAATATATTTTCCAACTACAAAGACAGATTTCATTGAGCCTTTCTGTGACATCCCGTGGTCTTCCGCAGCCTACACAATTAGTAAATGGGAAGAATACAATGATTAACTTATTGGAACAGTATTCCCGGCCTTAGACTGGCCAAATCTTTGATTAGACCATTTCAGTAAAGGAAATATTAGAAAGTGAGTTTTCTTTCAGGTCACTGAAGGTGTAGAAGCTTTTAGTATAGTCAATCCCAAGAGCACAAAAGATCTTTTAGGTCGCAATGCTATAGCCATTTTAGGCAGGAAAAAAATGTTTTAAAAGTGAGTAAATTGGCCCACATTTCAGGTCTTATGGTTAAGTTAGACAACATATTTTAACGTCTATAAAGAAAGAACCGCGGCCAGTGGGTTTATCGACATTTATCGACCTCAATAACAAGGTCTATAATTCATCATATCAGAATGAGGCCAATTTTATTTAAAAGAACATCTCTTAATATGCTACTCACATAAGCCAAATCTCGGTGATGACTCTGTGAGCTGGCCTCTTTAAACTTAACCACTAAATTCCAATTTTTATGAAATATGGAACTGTTCACAGTCAATAAGAAAAGGTTCAACCCCATTGTAATAACTATTGACTATTATTTTATTACAGGTCTACATAGTCTAAGCTAACTTTGCGTATATGTCAAGTCTAGTGGAAATTTCTGGGAGTTGACCAATCTTTAATACATTGAGCCAATAAATTTGACGTATTTAAATATTCTTAAGAATTTTTATTTGTCGGATAGTAATACGAATTATTATGGTTTTTGATTTTAGAAGTGATTTTTTTTTTACTTGTAGTTAGGAATAATAAGATTCGAACATTTTTTGAGTTTACGAATATATATTTTTTCTAATGATAGTTAGAGTTGGTAAATTAACATAGTGAAATAACAAATTTTTGGCCTACTGTAAAATAAATTACCAATACACATACAGATTTTGTTATTTATCGAAAACTTCACACCCGTTCAAAATGATCACGACAGATAAATTTTATATCTTGAACACGATAATTATTATACTTTCTAGAACATTCTAGTTCATAAAGTTGGTATGCATTTGTTTTATGCAATGTTATGGTAATGTTTTTTTTTTTTTTTTTTTTTTCAAATGATCACACACATAAATGTATTTTTTATTACAATACATTTTATCAAACTATGTATATAATTTCTATTCTAAATTTTAAATTTTTTTTTTTTAATTTTTTAAATTTTTTAATTTAAATTACAATAAATTCCAAACTTGACTGCTCTCCTCGTGATTAATTTTGGTTCTTTTATACAAAAAAATATAAAACAACGGGTTAATACCGCAAGCAAAAAAAAATATACCACTCGTCCGTTTTTCTTCTTTTTTCCGTTCTCGTTACCAACGGGCATGTTTGTCGTGGTAGCGCAACTTGTTTAGTGACGTAAAAAAACGCACGTTACAACTTGCTTGCTATTTATGCCACTATTCTAGAATAGGTATATCGAATGACGAGGACATTTGGTCCTTCAAACCAGATCACCAAATATGTTTAGTACACATCACAAAGAAAAATTAAATTTAAGTATATAAAATTGTCAAAGCCTAGACCTTAAAGGGTAGACTTATAAAGGTATAAACAGAACCAGAGCGACAACGACGACCGTCGACGACTGTCAAATTAAAATACACTAAAAGCATAGTATGCTAACAGAGACATTGACGGTAGCGACGACGATTTTTTAGTTGAAATAAATTTAGAGTCTATTTCTAATTTTATCGCCGGCGAAACAATGTTGCCAACTGTTTTTTATTTTTTTAAGTTGCCTTTTTAATAAAGTGGGTATTAAGCAGCCATGTTTTAAAATTTTTTTATTGTTATTTTTATATCGCGATACGCTGACGATTTTGTTCGTTATGTTTACTACAGCGATATCGCTGTCAAAATTTATATTTATTCGTTGACGCTCGCCGTTTATACCTTTAAGGTCGAATAATGCGCATGGATAATTTCATTGCTGCAAACTCTAATAAACATATTAAGGAATTATTCACAGCGCCAATATCCGAAAATTTAAGGATTCGTCTGATGAAGTGTTCCGCAAATCGAAAGCATTAAATAAAAACAAAAATAAAGACAGCTGGATCAGGATACCAAAATGTTGTGAACTCAAGAATCAAGAGTCGCTTAGTATCCAATAACCAAAGAATTCCTAAATTTCTTGAATATAAGGTGTGATGCGTTTGAGTCTATTACCTCGTATATTCTATATCCAAAACGGTGCATGCAATAGTTTTAGTACCGAAGTAAAATTGTCCTTTGGGTGCTCGGGTGAGATCCGAACTTCCGCTGTGGGCGTGGAAATGTTCTTCGCAATAATAAAAAGCTAGCAAATTTAGTTGGCTCCGCGATTATTTGGTGAAGAAACCAAATTTGGTTGGATCATTGGAGATCAAGTATCCGACCAGCAAATTAATGATGATGATCCTTTTAGCAGAGTCCAATCTACACAGTGTTTTTCTTCATTTTTGTTGGGTAGCTAGATAGTGCATCCTGTAGGTTATAGGATATAGAAGTTTACCTACAGATGGCGATGTCAGCGATCGTGACAGTCGGTTTTAAACAACAATCAAAATAAACGGAGATGAGAAATTCGTTGTGAAACTACCGATTAAGATTCTATAGGATATAATTTTATTATAGCATAACGCAGCGTTTCCAAGCTATGGAGGACACATTTAGATTAAATCACGCATTTTAAAGCATATGGTAGCAACAAATTTAAAAATCAATACAAATTACTACTTCATGGCACGTCAGGGTTTCATCAAAGAAAAAAATACGATGACAAATTTTAGAATAAATTTCGATGAGTCATGAAATAATTTTAATGCTTTATTAAGTAATGGAGGTAATTTGAAAAATTTTAAGAGAAAATCCGTATACATTTTTCATATTTTCACAATGTTTGAGAAATTCTACTGCCGAAAGATTGAAACGGATTTACTTACACAACCGAACACAACAACTGGAAGTGTTCGCGTACTTTGTGACTGTGAATCACATATTAATTTGATAGCACTAGAATGTGTTCAAAAGTGGAACCTCGTTCGGGAACCATGTAAAATTAGGATTTCAAGCATTGGTAACTCACGGCCGATGAAAACATTTGGCATGGTGGACTGCGTGTTGCGTCATCGCTATGATTTATCAGCTACAATGCCGGTACGTTTCGTCATTGTCAATAAGATAACAGGTGTAAATCCACAGGAAGGTTTTAAGTGTCCACTTACTAGTCAGCTTTGTGAAGATAGACTCGCTGATCCAACGTTTTCTGTACCTCGTCATGTTGATGCTTTAGTTGGTGTATCTACTTGAACAGCCTTATCATACCATGTAGTCAAATCAGATTGGGATTTGGATAAACAGTTGGAACAATTTTGGTCTATGGATAATTCCGAATTCCATTCTCTTCGTACTGCCGATTAACAACGAGCTGAAGAAATTTTTATTTCCACACACACTAGAGAAGTTGATGGTCGTTACGTAGTTATGATCCTACGCTTTAAGAAGTTAGCCAATTAACAGATTTTTTTTCTTTCAGAGAAACATTGCAGATTACAGTTGAAGTGGCACTCTGAAGATGCTGATAAAAGATGAGATTGCGGAGTGATTGTATTATGCTAACAGTATTTTGAATATCTATTACCGGAAAACTAGATCAATTCTGTCATTACTAACATTCCTTTCCTTTCCCTACCCCACAAAAAAATTACTAACTATTGACCGCCAAGGTGTCCGTTACCGGTTCGATCTCAATAATTTGACTGATATCCCACCTTGTCCTTCCGAGTATATGTAAAAATGGGTGTACGGAGGGGCCGGCGCTTAATACAAAAGCTAAACGACCTAACTTAATTATTGTATTCAAAGTTCAAAGTCCCCGGCAAAAAAAATTGTCAACATTTAGCTTTTGATCATAGAAAGAGAACTGCATATATATTTTTTTTTAAATAAAAATGTATTCAATTTTTGCTGAAGTTGAAACAATTTTCTATTTAGTTATGGTAGATCATCATCCTTTGGTTTCTCAACAACGTACATTGCGCTTGGTGCCCAATTCTTGTTAAATGTGAATATTTTCAAAAAAATAGCAACTGCCGCATAAATTATTGCAACCCGTTTAAATATATAGGCAGCCTTATGTAACGTTACAAGTCCATTAAACATTTGATTACAAAAGTCACCAGCTCGTGTACTAAACATCCAAATTCCGATTGAAATACTTTTCAAATTTGGATGGCTCTCGGTATATACAATATATAATCCAGCGACTTGAATTAATGTTTCACCAACAGCCATCGCAATAATTGGAAATATAAGCCAAAAATTTGATTGTCTGTATGGATCGACAACAGGATTTTCTACAACACCAACATCTCCAGCTGCTCTAGCTGTATCTAAATAAAATACCATGCCCATTTCAAATTGAAATATATAGTCTATGTATGGTATTGGCATCAAATTTAACGTTATTTTATACATTCCAGGCATAATAGTATGGCATTGAGTAGGATTAGCCCATTGGAACGTAAAATGATAGCTGATCCCATTTGCGTGTGTTTGATCGAAAGTGTTTACCATGTAAACAAAAATATCATTATTATCATACTTATAATATAATAAAGACGCCATGCAAATCCTTGGCAATCCAGATTTTGTCCTTTCATGGTTTGTAACATATTGTAATCCTCTATTTTCGTCATTTTCAATATTTCCCATATAACACGGCGCAGAGCCCGCATTAGGACCTGTGTTACATACTAGTGTCCAATTTTGTTTTGGTGACGGAAATTCACCCTCACGTTGTTGTAAATTCACAATATACATCAAACTGTACAATTTTTTTTCTTTTAAAATAGTAACTACACTACGCCACTTCATGTCCACAACCGCCTGGTACCAAAATTTTCCTTTACGTTCATATCCATATAACTGTACATTTCTAAATATCTTGCAAGTATTTTCCGGCACTGTCTCATCTCTAATTCCATCAAAATTTGAATATATTCTCGGGCGAATATATGAGGGAAACTTATTATCGCACAAAATAACTGTAGTTTCATTTTCTTTACATAATGTAGCATTATAATCCCTCGTATTTTCTTCGAATTTAATGGTTGCTATTGTACCATAACACATAATCAAACATCCGCCAATAATCGCGAGATATGGGCAAAATAGTAAATATTTTGCACATTTTTTATAAAAAAAAATGTAAAATATCACAATGAATATAAATATGCACCAAACATAAATATGTTCTAAATAGTCGCGATTAAATAAATACGATCCGATTTGTGGTGATGAACGCTCGGCCAAAACTGCCCACTGTTGTAACATCGGTTTTTGAGCAATAGAAATCCAAACCGATGGCAATATGATTGCTGACATTTTAACTATTTGCCAAACGATTGAAAATGGACCTAGTGTAATCGGTGGTAATGTATTTGCGACGACAAAACTATATTTACTATGGTAAATAAGTACTAAAAATAAAAACAAAATGAAAATGTAAATTACGGCATTTTCTAGATCTAATATCATCTAATTATACTTACAATAGGAAATAAATGAAAATGTTACTGCAATAAGCAGTCTACTCGAAATACAACTCATTTCAAGGCATGACGTCCATTGGCCTGCCGGAATTGGTGGCACATAATAAAGCGATGCCATTTTACCAATAACCATCGCAAAATACGAAAATATAAAATATACGAATAGATCTCGAGAGTACCGAAAATCATATTGAATTGCTCCAAATGATATTATAGCAACTTTTACCGTACTGGACACAATACCAATTAGTACGAGTGAAAATAATGAAATTGGACGTATTTCAATCAAACTAGAGGTTCCTAGTACTAAAATCCATAATAATGTAAATAAAACAGTGAACATATGTTTGTAGGTGCATACTTCAAATGCAATTGAACCGTGTACTAATGAAATTATATCAACCGCAGTAAAAATATGAAAAGCATTTGCGTAATATTCAACATCAATCACGAGTGATGTTTTCATGTGGTAATTTAATAGTTCTGGAATTTAGCAAAAAAAAAAAAAAAATCTAAAATTGTTGAATTTTAATGGCTGTGGAATAGCTTACCTCGAATTATAAAGTAACCTGTACAATGTAAGCCTAGTGCAGATACTGTAAACGGCATCAATCGATGAATGATTGGTTGCTGAAACTAATATATTAAATTAAATTACCGGAAAATAAAAAATAAAATAACAAAAAATTATAAATTGTACGGGTATGCTCACATCCACCATAATTGTACAGTCTATTCAAGCCAAATGATTTTCAATACTAAAACAAAACCAAATCGAACTCGACGAGGCCAACTATATTCTATTCTATATAAAACCTACTATGATTTTTATAAAATTTGAATTTTTTTTCCAACTTGCGGTTGTACAACTTCAGACTTGTCCAGTTGTATCGTGGATCATGCAGTTGTACAAATTAGGTTAGAAGAAATTTTGATATTTATGCGAGGGGTTTTAGGTTGGTTGTCGTGTGGTATTGGGTAATGTTTCACCTTCAGGTCACCAAAAAATGTTACTAAATTATCGCCTTACTCTCGTGTTATGATGAAAATGGTCTTCTACTTTGACTTTTTTTTTACTGTCTCTTTTGATGAGCAACCTCAGCTGCTCCTCAATTATTTTGTAATTATCATAGGGGTCTTTCGGTGGAAATCTACATGATTCTCTGTTGCCAATTACAATCCACCTTAATTCAGTTTCCCATAGAGAATCCGTCTCATTCCCTTGCGGTTATATTGTTATTGATTATTGCTGGACATTGTATTTTCCGTTATACACTAAGCACCAAGTAATTGCATACAAAGATAAGCACTATTCACCAATCTTGCACTTTCCAATGTTAGAAACTTTTTAAACAAGAGATAATTCTTCAATTTATGATAGTTTTTACATTATTGTACCTAGCAAGATGTGAGGATAAATACTGCGTCTCAAAGGCTTTATAAATTGTGCACGTGGTATGGCTAACATTCTTTGCGGATCTTTCAGCGTTGAAACCCACGGATTATTCAAATTTAAGTAGAGTTCATGTTGAAGCTTTTGTCCTGATGCTGCTTGCAGTATTGACAAGGACAGCAGTGAATTAAAATAGTTATTAGGCTGTTATATCGTGCTTACATTGTGTTTCATGTAATCTTGCAATTCTCCACTATCGTTTCAAAGTAGTTGATAAAATATGTCAATTTTACTACGTCGAACAATGTTACCGGGAAACTGGACCAAATCAGTCATTATACTGACATAGCTTTTCTTTCCTTCCCCTACAAAAACCAACTTATACTATCGATCGCTTAGGTTCCAGTAGCCGGGTCGAGTATGTCATGACTAATATTTTTTAAAAGATAAATTTGCTGGGTGTTGGGTTTAAGTGAAGGTGAACATAAATTTGACAGTTTGAGTATTTCAACTTATATGTAAAACCATAACGGCGATACAACCCTCTGGATCTAAATCTTGCAGTGCTTTTAGATTTCTGAACCATCAGTGGAAGCGTTACTTTTGAGATTGAAACAACATATGCTTGCAATTGAAATAGGTCCCTATCCAGTCTCGTTTCCGGTCACCTTATTAATTTGTTCATTAACGCAACGCATTAGTTCATTGAGATCATCATTGTTTTCATTAAATTAACGATTCGTTAACAGAAGAAACAGCAGCGTACGGTCGGTGTATGTAGGGTACTACGCGGGTGATCAAGAACTAATGGCTACTAATGAGTTAGGTCATGAACATCCGTATTTGTTGGAACGGGAACAGATCAAACGTGTCTACGACCATTTCATTGAAGAGTGCAACGCGTATCAGGTACTTCCTCCAATAAACCCTCCAAAAGGGGAACGGAAAGCAACCACTATATCCAAGGCAGGAAATAACATCAGCGAACCAACCATCAACATCGCCCCTGTTAACCCGGAGAAATTTACGCCTATCCATCAACCAGCCCTAGAACCTCCCTCGCAAGCTTCTATGACACGGCCGTCTGTATCCATCAGCCAGGAACACCAATCGTTGCTCCGCGAGCAGAATATCTATATACGGCTCCTGTATCAACGGTTAAACACCATCAAAGTAGACTGTGAAACACGCAAGTTTTTTTGGAGTTACGCTGCAATGAAGATCGACCAAATTAACAAAGATTTAGCGGTAATTGACCAGCAACATCGAGCCATCCTGATCAACATCGACGAAGAGAAGCAAATTGCGAAATATTTCGTAGATGATTACTACGGGGAGCTCACCCGGAATGCAGAGGAAACTTTATTGATACTGCACGATAGCCTTAGTAGCGAGCCACCGAAGCCAGTAGCAGCTGTAAACATGTGACTACCCAGGTTGGAAGTTCCCATCTTTTACGGGGAATATGAAAAGTGGCCGCCATTTAAAGACTTGTTTCTGCAAGTTATCCACCAGGGCAACCTTTCCAACACCGAAAAATGTGGTATTTAAAAGCCCACGTTCAGAAGGCAGCCGCCAAACTTATCAGCCATATATCATCAATTGCTGAGAATTATGAGGCAGCATGGAACATCTTGCAGACTAGGTATGACAATAAACGGTTGTTGGCAAATACCTATTTCAATACATTAGTTTCTTTGCCAAACATAAACCAAGCCACGTCATCGCAAATCCGGAACCTGCATGACACGGTCGTTGAAACTATGCACAACATCGAAAATCTCAATTTAGAGAACCCTTTTGAGGCATTGGTGGCACACATTATGATGAAGCGAGTAGATAGTGAAACTTTGGAGAGGTATGAATCCTCCCTCGGAAATCCACGAGAAGTTTCCAAACTGGACCAATGCATGGAATTTTTAATGCGAAGGTTCCAGTCTTTAGAATCCTCAACGACACAAAAAACATCCATTATTCGAGCAGCAAGACCAGAGTCCAATCTTCCAAGAAAGGTATTCCTAAATACCGATAGTGGACGCAAACCAGCCTGCATCAGCTGCCCTTATTGCACTGCACGAGGACATCTACTCATCCAATGCCATCATTTCCGCACCTCTCCATCAAAAGGCGGATTGATTACGTAAACCGAGCATGACTCTGCACCAATTGCCTTGGGCCAGGTGTGAAAACTCAGTGCTCTGAAAGAGCATCATGCACTCTATGTAACGACAGACATCACCAGTTGTTACACGAGCTATATCAACAACCTGAGAAGAAGGTAACTATCAGTACATCGGATAATAATCAAACCACATTGTTAGCCATGGCTGCGATAAAGAGTATGTCAATTTGTGGAACTCTCACCAGTTTAAAAGCCTTAGTCGACCAGGGATCGCAGGTCTACCTGATTACAGATGAAGCGGTTCGACGCCTCGGTCTGCCACTTCAACAAACGACCGTTAAAATCTCAGGAATTGGGGCAAACCACACTAGTGCATCAACTGCTATGGTGCAATTATGCCTTCAGCCACACTTCCCATCCTCTTACCGGCTAAAAATTGAAGCATACGTATTGCCAAAAATCACCATGGATGTTCCAGAACGCCAAATTAAACGAACATCAACAAATAACAAGTGGAACCGATTATTGTTCGCGGATCCTCAATTTGATACGACCGCTCCTATCTATATTTTGTTGGGAGCCGATGTTTATGGCGACTTCATCAGGAACAAAATAGTAAGAGGAAAGCCCAATGCCATCAAAACCAGCTTCGGGTGGGTGATCTCTGGGCCAACAAAAGTAACCACCACACAACATTTAATGAAAGTTCATAGCGGGACAAAGGTGGAAAAAGGTATGGATCGTTTCTGGGAGTTAGAGGAAGTTCAAGAACTTAACGTCATCAGTTCAAACATGGAATGTGAAACTATGTTTCAAAAGACCACAAGATGAGATGAAAGTGGGCGTTACATAGTTCAGTTTCCATTCATGAAGGAAGAACTGGACAAATTAGGAAACTCCAAACAACGAGCACTACAGCATTTTCTGCAGCTCGAGAAAAAATTGGAGAGAAACCAGGAATTAAGAAAACTATACAACCTGTTTATGGCGGAATACATAAGTAAGGGTCACATGAAACATGTCCCTCATCACGGAGGAAAATACTATTTACCTCATCATGCAGTGTTGAAGAAATTAAGATTCGGGTGGTTTTCGAAGCGTCGATGAAAACATCAACAGACATAAGCCTCAATGACACGATGCGCATTGGACCACCACTACAAAACAACTTATGGGCCATATTGCTGAAATGGAGGAAACATCGAATAGTGTTTTCCGCGGACATCGAAAAAATGTACCGCCAAATTAAAATGGATGAAAAACACCAACCGTATCAAAGAATCCTGTGGAGAGAAAGTAAACATCAGCCGTTATTAGAATTCCCATTAACCACCGTTACCTATGGAACATCAGCTGCACCATATCTGGCAATTCGCACTTTACATCAATTGGCTGAAGATGAATTCAGCAGTCATGCCGAAGCCAGTCCCATCCTAAAGAATGAATTCTATGTAGATGACGTGTTAACTGGTGCAGATCATGTAGACGAGGTTCTACACTTAAAATCTCAGCTTAATCAGATACTGGGCAAGTGTGGAATGGAGTTAAGTAACCATCCAGAAGTCTTGACGGGGATAACCAAGGATAAAGTACTGATAAGAGAACTTGTTTTGCTCCGAGATGAGTTACATCCACCAACGAGATGGAAATTAGGACGAATTAAGGAATTGCACCCCGGAGATGATGGAGTTATTCGCGTTGTAACACTAAAAACCGCCGATATTACTAACATAAAAAGACCAGTCACCAAGTTATCACATTTGCCAATACAACAAGCACTAATCGACAAAGGCACGGACGAGCTAACGGTGCCGCCCCAAGAGCAACAAAGACAGCAACCCAGGCGGCAAGTCAAACAAGTGCGAAGTAATGTCACTTGTAACAAGCGAGGATTACTCTACACATGTGTGCTATTATGCATATTTAGCATAGTTGATAGCATGCCCTGGGGAATGACTTCAAATATCACTCAGAAGACTGTCCCGATGACCATCAAGGACTGGAAGAATTCAGGGATATACTTCGACAATGTAGCAAAAGTAGAATTACTAGCAATGAAGTGGAAACTCATAATTCGATACGATCTGACCAGTTATTGGAAAGAGATCGAAAGTGTGGAGGTTGGATTAAAGTTATTAGCAAATGCCTGTAAAAATGCAAAGCCTCTCAACTGTAATCTTCTTACGGAACAACTATAGTGGCAGTTTGACAACATCAAACAAGACAATGAATTTCTAACTCACCATGATAAGGATCACCGGAGATTAAAACGTGGGTTAGGTGACACCATCGGGTTCATAGTAGGAGATATGTTCGGAATACTTTCCCAAAGAGTAGCTGCACTGTATGAGGAACAATTTAAGCAAATTGAGATCAACGAGGAGTATACGTGTAATTACCATTAGTATTCAAACACAGTAATTACCTCACCGCACAAAATCTAAGAGAATTGCAGGAGGCACATCGAATTGTAGAGCTGGAATTAACCAAGTTAGATAAATACCGAACACATCAGGACAAATCCTTATCCACAATACTTCTGTGCCTTCAATTGGGATTGGTTATCAAACATATAGAAGACACTCAAAGAGGTTTGCTCCAAGTATTGACGGGAGCAAAAAACCACATAATCCATCCAACCTTGCTACCACCGAAACAACTAGAACACGAAATATCTATTCTTTTAGATCAAGTGCCAAAAACAGTCATTATCCCAGGACATGGGCAGCTGGAGTTACACAATTTATATCAATTGATGACCGTCAGGACAATAGTGACCAAGTCTAATGCAATCATCGCTTTAAAGATACCGTTGGTACACTCAAGGTATTATCAGCTCTATGAAGTGATAACTGTTCCAATTATTCACAAGAGTTCACAACTTCGGATCCACCCATCTACTAAATACACCCTGGTTGAACGGTTTCGAGAGCACTTTGCAGCCGTTTCAACAGAGGAATTAACTGCATGCCAAGAGTTAACCGAGAACTTATTGCTATGTGATCCACATTACATACTCGACTAGGCGAGCATATGCGATGCGAAATATCAATGTACTTGAACAAACCGGTACAACACGAAAGTTGCGTTCTGGAGACAACAGCCATACAGAATTATTTCATCAAGATACAAGCACCCAACCAATGGATTTTTGGGGTCAAACAGAAATCAACCGTTGATCTCCTCTGTGATACCGTAACGTATCCACTTATCCTAGAGAACACTGGTATCACTACATTAGAACCAGGCTGTGTATTTCGGAGTAATGAACTGCTCTTACACACTGTCAACTCCAAGACCAATACTAGAGACGAATCCTTCATACCAGCCTTCAACATTTCATTCAGTGCTGATTAACCGGAAGCCTTTACGATATCTCGTTTCAACCTATCGGACATTACGACCCCGGATATCACTGCGTTAGAAAACGCATTGAAAAAACAGCAAAGCGATGAGGAATCCAGGATAGGCGCTCATCATGTTCACCATTATGCAGTATCGCACCTTCTGCTATGGACACTCATAGTCCTGGCAGTCATTTGGGGAATACGATACATCAGACGAAAACGTGCAGCAAATGGAACAGATGCAATCATCATTAATTCACCATTAACTAGTCCACATCCAGCGCCTCGCCGCCCCCAGCATGTTCAAGAGAACAATAAATACATATATATGCACCCATATGCATCCTATATATTGTTATCGTATCATCCGATTTACACTTTAGGTTCTCTAATTACTTTCAATTAGAATTTTTTGATGAATTCGCAGTTGTTAGTGTTTCCAACTTGTATATAAACGGTGTAAATATAATAAAATATACAGAATATTTTTTTACCACTCAAACAAAAAGGTTATTATTATTCTCATTCCACTACAAGCATTCCCCCACCAGCGGTAAGTTTGCTTAAGTGTATTACAAATCCACCTTTAGTTCACAACAAGATTTAGACTTACAACCTAAATTATACTTAAGTGAGAACTCTATAGGTGAGATTTACAAATACAATAATGAAACACTTCACTCGGAATATTAAACGCACAAAATTAGTGTTAGTCTAAATGTAAATTATATTGTAATAAATTAAAACAGAATTTTTAGTTTAGACTCTAGGTTTTTATTTAACAATGAAACGATTCCCTCAAGATGATACTCGCAACTAACTAACTAATTAATAAAATAGCCGCCTAAGTTACCAAACCATAACAAAGCGTCTATTCGCACTTGCGGTGGAATTTTAATATTGGTTGAAATCGCGGTAAATTTAAACTTATATTTTTAAATGGTATAAATTAGTCTTAACCATAATAACTGACTTTGCTGTGGCTTGTCATCAATAGATGGCGTTACGTACAAAGTATTTTACAATAAAGTTTCGTATATGGTTTCTTACTGCAATGAATATAAACAAATTTCAACATTTTGACGTCACTGTAAATGTTTGAAATACAATAATTTACAAAAGATAAGTTTAAACTATAAGTAATATAGTGATATTGTCTAATGAATTTATTCTTTTTAGGACGATCGCTTATGCCTTAAATTCCCGTGGTCTGTACCAAACACATCCATTCTAACACGCACACACACCCACACACACACACAACTCATTTACTGTTTAGATGGAATATGATGAATTTATCATAATAAATCTTCCCTGTATGCCGAAAACAAAAACAATTCCATCATCTACTTGATTGAGTAGAAAAATGTTTAAGTAAAAAATCGCGCAAGATGAAGGCAACCATTTCGTAAATGAGATTTTCCTTCTTACTATGTTGGCGTTTATATGTTGTCTTTTTTTTATACAGTATTCAATCTTATTGTGAAATTGATTTAAATAAATCGAGTGAATTGAATTTCTGTTGTTGTTGTTGTTGTTGTTGGCGTTGGTGGTGATGGTGTTCGCGAATCGTATAGTTGAATAAAAGACCTAAAAAAAAACAAACCGTAATAATATAATGATTGGAAGAATATGAGAGAAAAATAAATGTTAAGACCACAGCATCATCTTAAAAAGGGAAGAGGTTAATTAATGTATTTTGTTCGCGCGGGATTCTTATTTTAACGTTGTGTGTGTGTGTGAGTTGTGCTTATGTATTAATTCAAAGTTTTCTTCTTCACGTTCATCTTGTCGTATTCGTTTTGCACACACCAAATTGATTTCATATACAATTTCTAACTTATAAGATTGAATAAATTTTACTTCTTGTTGTTGGTAGTTTCTTTGGTTGCTGTGCGCGCATTTAAATTTGGATAAGTTAATTGGGCTTGATGGGAGGTAGAATTTTTTTTAGTGTGATCTTTCAATGTTATATGATTAAATTAAAATCGAAATCAGAATCATGAAAAAATAAAAGGGAAGTGTTGATGTTAGAAAAGTCAATTGTTGTTAACTTAATTAATTTCGGCGCTGTTTTTTGAGATGTTTTGGCATTATAGAATCTCATCCTTACTTGTATACTCTTTCTCTCTATATACATACATATATATATAGAACTAATAAATTATTTATAATATTTCTTAAAACTAATTTACATTTTTTTTACGATCCATTAAAGGATTAAAATTTTTTGTTATACACACACACCAAACAAAAGCTGGGAGTATAAACTACGGGAAAAATCATCTATCATCTGTGCAGTCGAGTAAATGAAAAAAAAAGTAAAAAATTATGGATTAACAAAACTTTTTGTTTTGTGCTTTTACTCTTCGTGTACAAAAGTTCATAGTTTAAAAGAGGATATATGATGGCGATTTGTTAATTTGTTTATAATTTTTTTTATATATATAAATAAGGCAAAACACCTACGATTGCAGGTGTTTTGATTTCATTATTGTAATGTGTTGACAACATAATAAATTCATAACGCAGGTCTAAAAGTTAATAGCAGACTATCTTTATATAATAGTGCGGGATTGAAGTTGATTTAAATACTCAGCACTCCAACGTCACCACATCTGGTTCAGGCACGTTGGGTTCACCAAGCAATATTCTATAATCGAATTCATAGTAGAGGGGTTTCCAATCGACCCAACACTCTAATAATTTTTAATAATTGCAACGCATATTTTCCCGCACAAAATTCATGTTGTTGAACGACTCTTATCCAGTGATTTCGAGCCATATTTAGTTGCCTGCAGATCAAAAGAAGATTCGTTCTTTCGTGGTGCAACATACTAATAAATAATTGCAGAAGGGCAGTAATACGAATCAATTTTTTTATACGACGAAACCCTCTGTAATATGTCTTCAGAGGGCTGCCAATAAATTCTAAGAGTTTTGATTGACTCAGTTGAGTTTAGTGCAAAGGGGATATGTTGTATATCACGATCATCTTTAGGAATGGAATGTAGCAATTGTTCGTTATTGCTAGTCCATTTTCAAAGTTGAAATTTAACTGTTTTAAAAAAGTATTCCCGTAGTGGCTATATGATGGTTTATCTAAACTATACGCGTTGAAACTGCGCATTATTAAATTGTCCCAAGAACTGTCGAGACATTTGTTTCAAATCTGCGGTGAATGCTATCTCGTGCAGTCTCCAATTGGTTATGACAGCGGGTAAATCATTATGCAATGCTGGACCTGGATATATATTATCATTCAGCAAACTCCCATTTGATGTATTTCTAGACGCATTGAACACTATCCTTATCTTAGTAGTAGTGCTTGGTTCTTTCCGAACAGCGTGATGAGGAAGGTAATAACTATCAACCGTTAATTTACCATTAACTCGTTTTACCATTTCATCTTGCAAGGTGTTATTCAATTCCATCTGATCATCTTCCAAATAATCATTAAATAATCAAAATAGCACATGGTGTCATAGGTCGGAAAGTCCCTAAAGATAGCAACATCTCCAAAGGCCTCTTTTTGGTCTGATTCTACTTTACTTTCGTATAGCTTGGTGGGCAAACAACCTAGAAACTAAGGTAATATATCCGACCTTAGTTTACGGCCACTTAAATGTCAAATCAATGCTTCTGCTGTATGAAAATGATATCGTTATTGGCTTGTATTTAATAAGAATGGTCCAAAATCTTTAAATTGTGTAAAAATTTAATGTTAAGCCGTTTCCAAAACAATCAGTATCAAAAACTGATGAGGTCCTATATCTGCTTCATACATATAGATATATGCGGCCCTATGCGAACGCATTCGGTATTTTGTAACCTTAAACGATGATTTTTCACGAAAAATACATGACTATTTTATGAAAACACGAGATGAAATTTTTTCGGTGTTTCGTGAATTCAAGAATCGTGTGGAACTACAAACAGGACATAAATTGAAAATGCTTAGAAGTGACAACGGAAAAGAATATTGGAGCAATGAGTTTACCAAATATTTGATGGAAAACAGAATTCAACGGCAACTTTCAGTTGAGTATATTTTTCAACAAAACGGCGTGGCTGAGCGTGTTAACAGAACGATTGTTTATATGGCATGGAGCATAATATTTGAATCTTGACTTCCGGAGATGCTTTGGGCGGAAGCTGTTAACACAGCAGTATATATTCGAAACCGTTCACCTACTAAAATTTTAAATGATATAATGCCATATGAACTGTGGTTTAAACGTAAGCTGGTAGTGAATTTCATGCGAGTTTTCGCGGGTAGTAAAATGGTTGTACTCAACAAACAATCTAGTCACTCAATAAAATGTTACGCCAAAATGAGAAGAGTGTGTTATGGTTGACCACTCAGAAGAGTCATAGGCCTACCAGTTTTAAAAGCCAGGAACTAGGGCAATAATCAAAAGTTGGGATGTTATATTCATGGAGCAGGTAAATAAAGAATCAGGTATTAGTCAGAGGCTGAGCCTGAACAAGTTGAAGTTCCAGTGGTACCAGTAGAGGAGGAAGACAAACATGAAAATATAAATGAAACCTTGAACAATGAAAGTGCCTCTTTGAACAATGAAATGGTAGTAACTACAAACACGTTAAGAAACGGCAAAAAATACCCCATGAATTTTATTGCATCGTTTAAACAATTCCGTGCTAATAAATGGAGTGAGTCAATGCAGCAAGAGTATGATGTATTAATCCGTAATGTTACGTGGGACTTGGTAGATTTGCCAAAGAATAGAAAAGCAATCGGCTGCAAATGGGTGTTCCACGTAAAGTACAAACAGGATGGTTCTATTGAACGGTATAAATCTCGCCTAGTATAGCAAAAGGATGCTCACACAGGTATGGTATTGATTAAACTGAAACATTTTCACCAGTAGTTCGATATGCTACGATTCGAATGGTTTTAGCGCTGGCAGCTAAATATAAACTGAATTTGCATCAAATGGATGTGATATGAGCAATATTTAAATGGCGAATTACAAGAAGAGATTTATATGTCACAACCAGAATTATTGGTTGATGGCAAGCAAATGGGAAAGTGTGTAAATGTTTTAATAGAGGACGGATTTATGCAATGCAATGGTGATAAGTGATCTGATGATATCCACTGTATAGGTCTAGAGAGCAAAAATACTGAGCATTCCCTATATAGTTTGCCCAAAATATCTAAAATATTTTGAAGAAGAAACACATTGTCAGATGTAACTTCATTTAGTTTACGGATGTCTACTACCATTTCTTTTCATTTGTAGTAGATTTTTTTGGCACAACAAGCAATGGGAAATTCCACGGACTGCTGCTATCTTCTATTATTTGATCGTTTAACATTTCATTAACTTGACGTTGAATTGCAAGCTTTGTTGAATGAGGTTGCCGATATTGACGTTTGTTAATAGGTGAAACGTTTGGTAAAGTTTCAATCTTATGAGTGCTTATATCGGCAGAACCTAAGGAATCACCTTCCAAATGAAATACGTTGTAGTGACCTCAATTTTATTTGAATTTATATTAAGTTTCTGTCCTATAAATTTTGTATTATGGTCCGGAATAATTCAAGTGAAAAATAAAATTATACAAACTAAGTGCTTAAGTTATTTTATTGTGGTTCTAATGAACCACTGTGGTTAAGATACCCCATTTACATTGGTGACCATACCGACTGCGGTTTTTACCGCATTGCTGAAGTCGGGGCGCGGACCTCGTGGGAGCAGGATAACCCGCCACGTGGGCGTGATAAAACACAAGTTTCGTAAAATTCTTACTTTCCATACGTGCCCTTAAGCATTTTTGATTTTGATAAAATTTCATCGCCGAATTTTAATTTAAAATATTTTGAAAATGTCAGAAGACGATGAAACAATGAGAGATAACCACAAAGAGGAAAATGCTGGTACCGCACCACAGCCGAAGTTATTTAAACTCCAAAGATTCTGGGAAGATAATCCCGTCGGTTGGTTCAATGTTTCGAAGGTACAACTAGACAACATGGGAATAATGTCCGACTCACAGCGTTTCGCCTATGTTTTAGGCACATTAACATCAAATATTTGTGCGCTGATCGAAGACATTATTGCCAATCCTCCAGAAAAGGAAAAGTTCAAAACCATAAGGGACGCATTGATAAAACAACTAACAATTTCGGATGAGGCGAAGTTAGTAAAATTACTGTCAGGAATCGAGCTTGGTGACAAGAAGCCGTCAGACGCTCTTCGTTATATAAAGAAATTAGCCGGTGAAAAATTCAAAGATCCTAACCTCATCCGGTCTCTATGGATACGTCGTCTGCCGGAGATAATTAGAATCTCCATCGTCGCTCAGCCACATAATGCTGAGTTAGCGCAGTTAGCAAGCACATCAGACAAAATTTTTGAGTCACTTTCTGTTAATCGCCAGATTTCAGCAACTAGCCGATCTTCTCGTCTTAGCGACCGGTTAAATCAAAACCGAACGAGGGATATTACTACAGGACAGAGACACGACACGACTGTGTTATCAGTCGATGAACGCCTTGCGAACATAGAGGCACGTCTTGACGCGTTTTCTTTTCGAGGACGATCTCGTAGTTCATCACGGCATTCCAAAAGTGAATCTCGATCCCAATCGCGATCACAGAACTCTGGGTCACGTGGTTAATCGATGCATTACTAATTTTAAGTATTGAATTCATAATTTTAATAGATACTGGGGCTGACCTTTCGGTCATTCCTCATCAATTTTGCGCTCGATCATTTTGCTCTAACAAAAGATCGGATTTAATATTATCAGCAGCCAATGGCTCCAATATTTTTAGCTATGGAACCAAACTTTTGAATGTTGACATTAGACTTAAACGAAATTTCACTCATGCATTTATAATTTCTGAAGTGAACCGTCCAATTATTGGCGCTGATTTTCTAGTCAAATTTGGACTGTTGGTCGATTTGAA
This sequence comes from Tipula confusa, assembly GCA_963556175.1. Taxonomy (NCBI): domain Eukaryota; kingdom Metazoa; phylum Arthropoda; class Insecta; order Diptera; family Tipulidae; genus Tipula; species Tipula confusa. The sequence goes on along the minus strand of OY744476.1, from coordinate 206,528,302 downwards.
ACATAAAAGGCTGGTGGATTCAGCGACTCAGCTGTCCATCAATGCCGCTTCAATATGTGTTAATACTCCAACTCCTATTCATTTTTAAATCGATCTATTTAAGAAATACCCAACCTTATCAGCAGAGCCGAATTATAATTTGCCAGTCCTACATAAAGTGGTCCATCATATTATCACAAATGGTCATCTTCCAGTAACTAGACTACGTAGACTAGACCCTGTACGTCACAAGGCTGCATTCACGGAATTTTCACATATGGTAAACTTAGGAATTTGCAGACCTTCATCTTCTCCAGTCTCTTCGCCTTTACATTTGGTAAAGAAGAAAAATGATGACTGGAGACCATGTGGAGATTATCGAAGGCTTGGAGGCAAAATTTTTACTAAAATTGACCTTATTAGAGCATATCATCTGATACCAATAGCTACGGAAGACGTTCATAAGACGGCAATTACAACTCCTTTTGGATTATTCGAATTTATTCGAATGTCTTTCGGTCTCCGAAATGCCGCACAAATGTTTCAAAGATTTATGAACGAAGTCACTAGAAATTTAGAGTTCGTATTTGTTTATATCGATGATATTTTAATAGCTTCCAAAACTGAGCAAGAACATAAGCACCATCTGGAACAGCTTTTCCAGAAACTGGTTAAATTTGATGTCCGAATTAATATTGCAAAATGCATTTTTGGTTCATCTTCATTAAATTTCCTCAGCCATACAATTGATTCTAATGGCATTCTGCTTTCTCAAAATCGAATTAATGCCATTAGAGGTTTCACCTGCTTCAACTAGCATTAAGCATATACAGCGATTCATCGGTATGGTTAATTATTACCACCGATTTATTCCAAAATTAACTGATACACTTGCACCGATTCACAGTCACTTGGCTATATTATCTTGTAAGCCCAAGACCGCAGCAAATTTTTCTTGGCCGGACGAATGCGATTTAACAGTCACGTCAATTAAACATGTGTTGGCCAAGATTACGCTTTTACATCATCCGTTAGACAATTATCCTCTTAGTATCACCACGTATGCTTCGGGCACAGCTACAGCTGCAGTATTACAACAGTTTAATAATGAACGTTGGGAGCCTTTAGCTTTCTTCTCTAAGAAGCTTTCGGATGCTCAAAAGAAATATTCGGCATTCGATAGGGAATTGTTGGCTATTTATCAAGCTATTCATCACTTTAGATATTTTGTTGAGGGTCGTGAGTTCACAGTTTTCACTGATCACCAACCTCTTTGGGTTGAGCTATTCTTTCCAGGACTGAAAGGAATCAAAGGCAATCGCGCCATTTGGATTTTATCAGCCAATTTACCACTGATATTCAACATGTGCATGGCAAAGATAATGTAGTCGCTGATACTTTATCACGAACCTTAGAACTAGCTTCAGTTAACGATACCTTCGATTTTAATACTATTGTTAATGCTCAAAAACTAGACTTAGAACTTCAGAATTTATTTTCTGTTTGTCCTTCTACTTCAAATGTGAATTTAGAGGTTTTGAAACTTCCTGGGCTAGAATTGGTCTGCGAAACGTCAACAGGCGTTCATCGACCTTACATCGCAGACACTTTACGAAAATCTGTTTTTCTTGCCTTACACAACATTGATCATCCTGGAACCCGAGCAACACTTAAACTAATTACTGCTCGATATTTCTGGCCTAGTATGAACAAGGATATTTCGTTTTGGACAAAGAATTGCATTCCTTGCCAAAGATCTAAAGTTCACCGTTATACTGTTTCACAACATGGTCAATTTAAAATTCCATCTGGTCGACTTGAGCACATCCATATAGATGTTGTAGGACCTCTGCCTCCATCTAATAATTATCAATACCTGCTCACTTGCGTTGATCGTTTCACTCGTTGGCCTGAAGCGTATTGCATGACAAATATGTCAGCTGCAACTATTGCCAGTACATTTGTAAATAATTACTTATCACGTTTTGGAGTTCCACTTGAGATTACAACAGATCAAGGAACCCAGTTCGAGTCTAAGCTTTTCTCTGAGCTTACCAAGCTTTTTGGAAGCCAACGGATACGTACTACGGCATACCATCCTCAAGCAAATGGGATGGTGGAACGTTTCCACCGTCAGCTTAAAGCTGCTCTTATGGCCAGAGAAAATACTATTTATTGGAGTTCTGAAGTACCAATTATACTTCTTTAACGTTTTGCTATCTTCGGAAATTTTTTTAAGTGAGATCTGAACTTATCCATGTTTAACGTTATAGATGCAACTAGAGACAAATAGGGAAGGAATCAATTCCACAAAAGGAAGACAAAAGGAATTATGTATTGTCAGGAAAATTTTCGGAAATCGTTGGTATTTGTTTAGTTCGTGCAGGAACTGAAATGACATCGTTACTTTCTAAATAGAAACTTGAACTTAACTTAAAGATTACATTATTGTCATGCAAAGAGACGCGTACTACATGTCTTAGATAATCAATATTACACTTGTAATGCTTAAAGAAGTTTTGACCAATAATTCCAGAGTATTATGATTTCCAGAGTATACATGATTCATCCACTACTTGAAAAACATATTCGATTTCTCAAGAATCAGGAAGTAAGATTTTGAAATCACATTCGGCATAAGTTTGTAAAAGTTCACATGAACTCCCCTTGAGTTTGTATTTGACATCTTTACACAGTCAAATATAAGTAAAAGTAATCAATTAAAAAATTCTGTTTTAATTTTGTACAACCCATTAATTAGAAAACCTAAGTACATTTTGTTACAGAATTAGTAATATCTTTGCATTCGGCGAAAAGTCAACACTTCACTAAAATATGCTAAGATATTATCATCATCACCCTGATAATGATGATAAAAGTAGTCTTGGATAAATTCACTTCAATAATATAATAATAATAATCTTTTTTTTTTTTTTATTGTAACAAAATTTATGGTGAAAATCTGCTCTACTATAAAAATCATGTTGTGTCATTTGTGAAAATCTACCTTATTTTAACAAATTTTTGCTATATATTTTAATTTTTTTTTTTGCTACAGAGTCTATTTTATTTTCATTTGACTAACTGAACAAAAAATAATAAAAAATTTTCGCAACAATTTAAAATCCATAAAGTTTTCCATTTTGCTTTTAATAATATGTTCGAGCTTTTTCTTTTGTGTGCTCGCTTGTGGTTTTATTTTGCCATATACACAAAACAACAGTTAAAGTGAATTAACAAAAAGAAAATTCTCACTTTAGTTTATATATATATATATATATATATATATATATATATATATATATATATATATATATATATATATATATATATATATATATATATATATATATATATATATATATATATATATATATAAAGGCGTGTCTAATGTTATTGACATCATTTTTGTGTAAATAGATTTTCCATCTCACTTTTGTATTATAACCGAACAACATAATATTATTGAATGAAAATAAAATTTTCTTCGGGAAATTCATACCACAAAGAAAAATACAATTTTGGTTTTTTGTTTTGTGCAAAGTGTGAGATTTTTTTTTTATTTTAGTTAATTCTACACACAATTTCTTAAAGCTATGGAGGTAAAAAGACTTAATACATTAAATACATAAGTTAACGCCTACTTTCTTAAAGCTTTTATGCTCTCATGTACATCGTTCTTATTAAATAAATAAAAATATGTCTTGCCAGATTCTATATATATATATATATATAAATATATATATATATATATATATATATATATATATATATATATATATATATATATATATATATATATATATATATATATAAATGTGATCATGATAGGGATTTTTTATGTAATGCAATCAAAGTTAATATACTTCCATTTATTTACTGAACATAAGAAGAAAAAATGTATCTCAAGAAAAATGTGGAATTATCATAAAAAAGATTTTAAGTTTGAGAAGGTTTCGAAGAATCGTTTAAATTGGAAAAGATATTGTGATAATTTGTGTTATCTATAATATTTAAAATGGTAAATGGAAAGGATGGTGCACAACATATGTAGCTTTCATTAACTTCATAATAGTGGTGTTGATTTGGAACAATTAGAGGTTGACGAACCAAAATAAAAAGCATTGAGATATGTGTGGTCTGTAATATAATATTTGACCTTGAAATTTGTATTTTGCGAATCAACATAATTTTCGAAAAATATCAGTTCCCATATTTCCATGAGTATTCCTAGCATTAACAATAAGATATCTGAGAGCTGACCCGGTGAGTACCGACTTAAATTCAGTTTTTTATTAAGATAAAATGGAATTAGAGACGCTGAATCCAGAGGCGCATGGCTGATTTACATATTGGAGAAAAAGTTAGACGTCTCGTGCATTAAATTTTTATTCAACCATTGCGATGCATTAGAATCATTAAGGCAAGCCGCAACGAAACGCATGTCATATCCAAAGTCGTATATGTTATGGCGGAAGTAAATAAGTGTCCAATATGTGATATCGAGCACGCTCTGTTGGAATGTGAGAAATTTAAATATTTTTTAAAACCATCCGCAGTATTTAGATGCTTATCAAGAGCAAGATGCCAAAATTGTGGGAAGAAACGCAATATACTTCTCCATTAAGATGAGTCCAAAGAGTCCAATAGTATATATCTGTTATATAGAGGACTCTACAATGTGTTCTACAAACAGCATTCAGCAAAAGAAGGATTGTTGAAGAAGAGTAATGTGAAACTTTATTCGTCGAAACAGCTCAACGAATCACATATGGCCGATTTGTTGTGCATTTACCGATGCAAAAAAGCGTGGAACGACTCGGAAATTCATTACGTTTTAGCATTATAAGTCGGCAGAGTTTAATGGAAATGTAGTTTCGAAAGGATAATAAGTTCAAAAATTATACATACAGTTCATGCAGCAATATTGTGAGCTAAGTCATATCGTGGAAGTTCAAGGCACTGAAACGCAAAGCTTTAACTACTTACCGCACAATGGGAACTTGAAATCACCACGTCAGAAACATGTATCGACAAATAATAGTACGAGAGTAAGACAGAGACCGAGTGACAAGGAGCCAATCAAATAATTTAGGCTGGCAATATTGACATACGGTACTTCAGCAACTCCTTATTTGGCTCCCTATCGACATAACAATGAACGTTTTGGAACTTCAGTGAAATCCAACCTTAGATGTGTTTTCATACATAGTCAATCAGAGTCGATCCTTTGAGATGGCTATCTCCTATTTAATAATCAAATTTAAAATATTATTTCAAATTCTTTGGCTGATTTCAATGGATTAGGATCATGAACTACCGCAAGAATATAAACAAAAATGGTTGATAATCAGAGAGCAACTATAGATGAAGGAGATGAAGGGGGTCAAAATACCACGATGGTTAGATACACCCCATAACGCTGTGCAATTGGATGTATTCACCGACCCAGAGCGCTACCATTGCAGCCTACTATATAGTTGTAAAATCAAAGGATCTGCAGTAAAAAAGTTATCAGGGGCCCATCGATAACAAGCGTAACGATTAAAAACGTCGTTCATTTTACGATATGGCATTCCTAACTTGACTAACAAACTGTCGCACTTGGGGTAACACATTTCTCCGATCAGAAGCAAAGTTTGGTTATGTATCTCCTTATCCACCTCGAGATCGGGATTCCCTGGAATGTGGATTCGATGGGAAGCACGTCAAAATAATGGGAGAATCTCACTTGGATATGCAGAAACAAATGTTTCAGCGATTATCATGTCCGAATATGAGTATCGTTTTCAATCAAATTGAGCTGTTGACATGCAGCACAAAATGTTGTGCACACTGCACCATTGACAGTTCGAAATGATTGAAATAATGTCAGTCCACAAACATTCAACAGTAACTACCGCAAGTAGAAGTATTCGTCATTCTACAACTGAACTGAAGCATAAACTCAACTCGTCAATTTCTATCACAGGAAATACTGCAGGATGAACTGTGTGTTTCGTATATTTGTTGCCGTACTTCAGTATCGCGACGTGTATTGTGCTTACACGTCATGAAACTGGATTATGGCAAATCGTCCGTTTACAATTTTTTTTACCAACAATTGCAATTGCGACTTCGTTTGAAGCTGATCTAGTTTGTCCTCCATATAGCTCACGAAAATCTCGTGAATTCGCTTTTGGCAAGCAAACATTCTTACTTTGAAATAATTTTATTTAAAAAATTTAAAAAAAATTTAAAATCAGTGTCAGCATTTATAATTTATAGCAATTATAAAATATTGTGTCGTGGAAATATGGTTCACCATGTTTAAATCTCCACCTGCAAGTAAAAAAGCATGGCCAAATCCGCAGAGATCGTTGTCCACGAGTGATTTGGTTATGAACTCTCCTAACCCTATGGAATCAAAAAAAAACGTGCAACATAGTCCACAAAAAAAACAAGTGAATGTGGAAAAAATTGCTTCGCCTGCAAAAAACGTTTTAAACATTTTATTAAAAGAACAAAGTGCAACAATTCCACATTTAATGGAAAATAAAATAAGTGCATCGTCGTCAATCGACAATAAAAATTCAAGTGAAGTAGGTCAGTGTTTAGTGCAAACAGGTATTGACCGATACATAACCGTGCAACCAAAAAGAAAACGAAGTCCTAAATCGGCGGCAAATGTTAGCATGAATAAATTCACTAGACTAGCTAGCGTCGAATTAGTGAATGGAAATCGGTTTTCAAGTTTAGTAGAAACCGAAGAGCAACCCGAGGAAATTATTCCAAAAAAGGAGAAACCACCACCAATTTATTTGAGGGAAGAATCCTCAAAAAATCTTACCATCTTAATCAATAAAATTACAGATGGTAATTTTTACATTTCGGGAGTGAAAAAAGGAAACATTAAAGAAACAAAAATCCAGTCACTCAACATTGATGCTTACAGATCACTGATAAGCTATTTTGATAAAATTGGTAAGCGTTACTATACCTATCAACTAAAGAGCCAGAAAGGACTAGTTGTGATAATCAAAGGGATTGAGAGCTTCGTAGACCCTAGCGAAATACACACCGCCCTAGGTGATAAAGGTTTTCACGCTAAAAATATAACTAACATCATTAGCAGAGAAAAAGTGCCCCAACCATTATTCCGCGTGGAATTGGAACTAGATGGTAAACTATCAAAAGGAAAGCATGAAATTTATAGCTTGAAATACCTTTTGCATAGGAGAATCACTGTTGAGGAACCCAGAAAAAGATTTGGGCCAATACAGTGTATTAAGTGCCAAGAATACGGACACAGTAAAACTTATTGTACGTTGAGCGATGTCTGTGTTATCTGTGGGGGATTACATAACTCAAAGGAGTGTACAAAAAATAAAGCCGACACCTCTGTGAAAAGATGTAGCAACTGCGGAGAAAATCATACAGCAAACTATAGAGGTTGCCCAGTATATCTAGAGCTGAAACGAAGAATTAATCCTAGGCAGCGTGAAGAACAGCGGTTGCTGAAACTGCAATCATCAGAGGGGAAAAAAATGTTTACCGAAGTGTCGTCCAACATTATTCAAGGCAAAAGGCAGAATGAAACCGGCAACAGTAGCGTACATCAAGGAATTTCTTACGCTAGCATTCTTAAAGGAACTGCTCCAAAAGTGCAACAAAATGATGAAGGAAACATCTCTTCAGCTTTAAATAAGCTCACTGATATGATGCAAAGTTTCATGGTAATGATGGAGAGAACCATGGATCTAATGATGCAAAATATGAATATGCTGATGCAGGTAGTCGTTAAAAATCAAAAATGAATATCCTTAAAATAGCCATATGGAATGCAAATGGCCTAGCGCAACACAAAACAGAGGTTCAAGCATTCCTCATCGAGCACAATATTGACATAATGTTAATATCTGAAACACGCTTTACTAATAAGAACTATTTCAAAATTAATGGATATTCCATTTATGACACTAAACATCCGGATGGCAAAGCACATGGTGGCACAGCTTTACTGATTAAAAGAAGGTTAAAACACTATGAACTTAACAAATACGAGCAAGAACATATTCAATCAACGAGCATTTGCCTGCAGGGATGGCCTGGAGACTGTGTAATATCGGCAGTATACTGCCCACCAAAACACGCTATAAAAAAACCTCAGTTCATGGATTATTTTAACCAGTTAGGTAAAAAATTTCTTGCGGGGGGAGACTATAATGCCAAACATATTCTTTGGGGGTCAAGACTAACATCTCCTAAAGGAAGACAACTTTTTGAAGCGATAGAGGAACATAGTTTGGATTACTTATCAGCAGGTCAACCCACCTACTGGCCAACAGATAGAAAAAAGATTCCAGATCTAATTGACTTTTGCGTAACGAAGGGTATTGCACGCACAAATGTTAAAGCAACCAACTGCTACGATCTGTCCTCGGATCATTCACCTGTAATAGTAATGTTAAGTACTGATGTCATAAAGGCAGAAATGCCATATCGTCTCACAAATAAGCAAACTAAATGGGACCAATACAGGTCGCTAGTCGAACAATATACTTCCCTAGATATTCCACTTAGTACACCATCTGACATTGATGAGGCTGCTGAGATGTTAAAAGATGTTTTGGAGAGAGCAGCAAAAATGTCAACACCCGCTGTCAATATTACTGAGAAAGTAAACAAACTGCCCCGTGACATCCAAAACCTTATTCAAGAAAAGCGAAGAATAAGGAGGCAATGGCAACAATCTAAATCTCCTTTGTTGAAGTGGAAATTAAACCGCGCTATTAAGACTCTTAAAATTGCGTTAAAGGAAGAGCACAACCAGAGTTTAGAGAACTATTTAAGTGAACTCTCGGCAACCGAAAAGACCAATTACTCTTTATGGAAGGCAACGAAGAATCTAAAAAGGCCAATTAATTCAAATTCACCAATAAGACTGACATGTGGAAAATGGGCAAGAAGCGACGAAGAAAAAGCATTAGCTTTCGCTACTCATCTAAAGGAAGTATTTTCACCTCATCAAGATACTACTAAATTTAAGTTACCCGAACAAACGAATAAAGGTTTGCCCTTTAAGCCAATTAAGTTTAAGTGGAAAAATGTAAGGAATGCAATAAAAGATCATATAAGCCCGAAAAAGGCACCGGGATATGATCTTATTACGGGGAAAATGATAAGAGAACTACCCGATAAATGCGTAAAACTGTTAACATTCATCTTCAACGCAATCATGCGAACTGGTTATATACCTCAAAAATGGAAAATTTCCCTTATCACAATGATACCTAAGCCTGGGAAAAAAGAAACAGAAATAACATCATATCGACCAATAAGCATGCTTTCTACAGTATCAAAACTATTCGAAAAAATGATACTAACGAAACTTAAACCAGTATTGGAAGAGCGTCAAGTTATTCCAGACCATCAGTTTGGATTCCGCAATCAACATGGAACAATAGAGCAAGTGCACAGGATTGTAAATATCATCAAACAATCATTTGAGGAAAAGAAGTACTGTTCTGCGGTCTTTCTGGATGTTGCTCAAGCATTTGACAAAGTGTGGCATGACGGGTTAATTTATAAAATTAAAACGCTACTGCCAAACCAGTTTCACTTAGTTCTGACGAACTATCTTCTTCAAAGACAATATATGGTTAAACAAAATGAATCAACCACTGGCTTACATGATATTAGGGCAGGTGTTCCGCAAGGCAGCGTCCTTGGACCACTCTTGTACTTGTTATACACAGCCGATCTTCCTAGCACTGAAAAAGTAGTAATATCAACATTTGCTGATGATACAGCAATCTTGATGTCACACAAAAACTTCCACACTGCCTCAAAAGAATTACAAAACCATCTGGGCAAAATTGAGGAATGGTTAAAAAGATGGCGAATAAATGTGAATGAACAAAAATCAGCTCACATCACGTTCACCCTAAACAAAAACACTTGCCCACCAGTCAAATTAAACGGTGTAAATATTCCTCAACAAACCAAAGTTAGATACTTAGGTTTACACCTAGACCGAAGGCTAACTTGGAAAAATCATATCGAAGCGAAGCGCAACCAAATGAAAATAACTTTCTCGAAAATGTACTGGCTGATAGGCAAAAAATCAAAATTATCTTTGCGCAACAAAGTTTTGCTATACAAAGCGATAATTATGCCCATTTGGACCTATGGAATTCAGTTGTGGGGATCTACCAGCGCATCTAATCGAGAACTCCTGCAACGAATGCAAGCAAAAATACTTCGAACTCTTACAATCGCTCCGTGGTACATTCGAAACAGTAACATACACGACGACCTTGGTATTAAAACCGTTAAAGAAATCATCAGAGAGTTCAGTACGAAATATTACTCAAAATTACAAGTGCATCCCAACAAATTGGCCAGGGATATATTAAAACAACCAAGGTATCGACGACTTAGAAGAGTAGATCCACTTGGACTTGCGACAATTTAATTTAATTTAATTTAATTATGTAATTGAAATAGTTAAGGTTAACACATAAATAAAGAATATATGAGGTCTAATATTTAGTATTAACACTGGTTAAGACTTTAAAAACTATAATAATTTTAGCTTATAAGATTTGAATACTTCTTGTTAGTTTCTTCTTTAGAAAGATTCAAGAATAAAGCCATTGGCACTATTTAAAAAAAAAAAAAAAAAAAAATAGCTCACGAAGTAAATTTGGATGAATTTATGCTGTGCGTCTTCAAGCGGTTGCAATGATCCAATTCGATAGTGAACTTGGCCTTGGATCTATAAAATCGAACGCAAAGTTAGAATTACTGATTTATGATAACCAACCTCTCGATCAGAAATGGCCTTGAATATTGGATTCAATCCGCGTTCATCGATAATGTCTGCTACAAATGAAGTTATTTCTATATAGGAACAGCCGGTCTATTTTTGAGTGTTCGATAGAAAATTTCGTGATTCTTTTGTTTCGCCACAAAATCCATACATTTCCATACATGGAAATGAATACTACGCGTCTGCGTATACGCGTGATGCACTTACGGTAGCTTTCAAATTTATCAGCAAAGACTCTAAGGTTTTGATTCGAGCTCAAATCGAGTCTGTAGACTTCATTAATTTGGCATTCCTATGATCAAATCCCAATTTGACTCACTACTGCGGGCACAGAAGAAGCGAAACTTATTTGTCATGATTTGGCAAATTGGTAGGCCAAACCTTTTACCTCAAAAATAATGGAATAGATATTGATGATAACGTTTTCCGGGATCTCCATTACAATATTAAAGCGTCACTTATGAATGACGATCCGGTAACATGTGCCCTGTATTTTCATAAGCTTGTGAAAGTGATCATTACAATTTTATAGTGAAAAATCAAAAGTCTATTCGGAAACAATCACGTGCGTTACTTTTTTTCAAATGGATCAGCACCGGAAAGCGGCGTAGAATCTGCTGCGCCTACCAATGTAAACAATAGAAAGTCATCGCGTGAGAAAAACAAGAATACAAAATATGGAAACCGAAGATATTGACAAATAATCAACTGAGGTGTGGCAAGTTAATTGGTTTGATAAATATCAAAAGAGACCAGCTGATCTTGAAAATCTGTCAAAAAATGACAAAGAAAACAAAAAATGGAGTAAACGTGGCAGTCAATTATTCGGTATTGAGAATACGAAATTGGTCGAGACCAGAATAACTACAAGCGTGAAATGGTTACATTGCATCTCTCTTTTCGTGATAAACAAGTGAAGCTTCTCGCTGAGTTTCGGTTCAAAAAACTGTTTGACGACAATGAAGTACTTATTTTGGAACTCAGGAAGGAGTTTGAGTCATACCTTTAGACATTGCGAAATGGATGATGAAAACCAGACAATGTACAGCCTTGAGACACATGGCTGATATAATGCAATTAAACACTCCTGGTTTTCTTAAGACTACACGTTCGACGTAGCGATTCTAAATTGCGAGTCTTGTTTGTTGATATTTGTAACAGTAAACTTTTTTGCGAATGTGGGTAGTTAGCCCAGCGATCCAACCTTTGTTTAGTTGCCTCCTATACGACAAGCCATAGATACTGTGGTGGAATTCTAAGGATAACATACTATAGTTTAGATGTCGTTTACAGAGCATGGGAGTGTCCGCCAACCACTGCGACCAATAATAAACCATTATGGCTCTCGGTTACAACAGTCTGCTTTTGGTTAAAGAATTGGTCTCTTTTTTACTTTCTATCTTTTTAAAATATGCTGCACTTTCTTTTTGTATAGTTTGTGTTGTTTTCTACTAGTTAGATGTAGGCTTCTTGCCAAGACCTTTATTGAGTGGATGTTTTTATTTTAGAATAAATACTATTCAATTTTCTATAAATTTCTCTTCGTCGCTGAGGCTCGTTATGTGTTATATATTAAACCATAAAATTCCACTGGGCACATTATTAACGGAGTTACAGTCATTTGTAAAATTTACAATACCATAGACTCTGCGTGTCCGGTAGCATAAGTAGAATTCGAGTTAAATTTTGGCGATACTCACATTTCCTTTTATTGATTATTTTAACAGTAAAGTTTTTTACGGAAGCGGGTAGTCAGCCTAGCGATCCACCTTTTGTTAAGTTGCCCCTTACGACAAGCAATGGGTGCTGTGGTGGCATTTTAAGGATATCATGCTTGCTTAGGAGTATTTTACGAATAATTTTAGTGCCCTGCTAACCACAAGGACTCCTATGCTTCGTAAAATACTTCTAAACAAGCGTGTAATCCTTAGATCTCTACCACAACATCCTTCACTTTTCGTAGAATCTTAATAAAAACTTTTAGGTGACTAAACAAAGGTTGGATCTCTGGTCTGACTACCCGCATCCGTAAAATACCTTAATTTTAACCGACCCTCACTTATGTTAACAGACACGCGTTCATGATCGGTTTGTAGAACGTGCAATATCTAAGAAAACCAGGCACAATTGATGGCAGCCTTTCAGCCGCATGAATGAGTATCGTTTGGAACTAGCTTTTCAGGAAACTCGATGGCCAAAAAGTAGAGATTATGTGTTTCAAGGCTATACATTGCTTTACAGTATGGAGATGACTTCGGCAATCTTGGTGTTGGTTTCCTTCTTGGGCCCAACGTAAAAAAAGCTGTTTGGGATCTCAAAGCAGTTGATAATCGTATGTGTAAGCTAAGTTTACGCATGCAACTAGGCAACCTATTAATCATTTGTGTTCATGTACCCATTGATGTAACGAGACATCCCGTGATGCACATATGATGTTCTTAAATTTCCACCAGGTCTATGACTCAATCCATCGGGACCGTTTATGGTTTGCTTATATCACAAAGCAAACCATAAACGGTCCCGATGGATACCTGAAGAATACCTGACAAAAATGTGTGTTTATGTAAATGACAGCAATGCAGACACAATGAACAAGCTTTATCAGAAATTTTTTCAATTAGCTCTGTGGTACGGCAAGATAACGTTGTCCCCGATACGCATGCAATACTTTTTAATCTCATGTTAGAATTTATCTTTCGTAAAAGAGGAACACCTCAGGACAACACCTTTTATTGTCGGTCCACCACTATCAGTGTAATTGGGGACTCGCCTGTCGCGATATGGACTCGCCTGTATGATTCTCAGCTTCTGTTGGTCTCCAAATCAATGAGTTCAAAACAAAAAACATGATCTCTAGTTTTAGAAACCAAGACGCAATAGAGTTTTGTACTTTACACCGTGTAATGAAAAAGTTTAATATTTTCTGTAAAATAAAATTATGTTTATGAATCAGGAAATTCTTCATCTATTAGCTATGGACCAAAACTTCCAAATTGGAGAAATATAAAAAAATTGCCATATGAATTTAAAAAACAATAGGAAACGATTTTAAGCGCATCATCTATATTGAGCAAATAATATTTTGTTCTTGTTACATTATGTAACTACATATGTACATGTATTAGTAGAAGAACAACAACAAAAAATATAGCATGCGATCGATGATCGCATAAGAAATAACGAAAACCAACCGAAAAAACAATTGGGTTAGTGTTTTTATATAAATAAAGTATATTTTATATGCATGTGACTGTGAAGAAAAACGAATGACAATCAAACAAATTCCATAAAAAAAAGTCTGTCAAATTCAAGCTTTATTGCAACTTTATATAAATTAAATTAAAGTTACTCGCTAGATGGATTTAAAAAATATGGATTTTGCAGCAAAAATATTGTTGCCCGTACTATTTTTTTTGTGTCTTCACTTCTGATATAGTATATTTTCTTTGGTAGTACGTTAACGGCAAGGATCAATTAAAATTATACAAACTGAGCTACATAAAAATAGTCCAAATTGCTCAATAAATAGCTTAACCCTGATACAATTAGGGAAATATTGAAATATGTTTAATAACAAGCAACCAGTAATTGTTGCTATACAAAAATAATTGCTTAAAAGCAATATGTTAATCTTTGAAATTGTATCTTTGATAATTTTTTTCAGTTTGAGCAAATATCGAAAATGGTTGCAATAGAACCGATGTTATAAAACTGAGTTGCTCAATTATATAAAATAGTAGCAGTGTTTTCCCACATTGTTTACTTAAGTTTACCTAGTGTTCGTTCTAAATGAAATTGAAATTATATCAATTGAGCAAAAAGTATAAATCTGATAAGCTTTGCAAGTAAATATGGTTAAAAAAGGTGATTATACTTCAGAATATTGATTTATATAATGATGCTTATGATTTTGGCCTCAATCAAGAAAATTCAGTTTTATCATTGAAAAATAATGAGCAACTTTTCGATTTAAGCACATAGTTGAATTCTAAAGGGAGTAAACAAGAATGACAAGGATTGGATAATGTTTTATTAATGAAATCATTTTCTTTTTGTGATTTAAATAGTTAAGTTTAAGTATTTTTGCTCCTGTAAAAAGTGAGCAACTTAATGTTATAATGATTTGGGCGCCGAGATTAAGAGACAAAAGACTATACAAAATTGCATTACAAAAGATATACTTTACTTAGCACTTTTAAAGTAGGATTGAAGTTTTTGTAAAACTTGCTCAATAGTTGGTCGTTTTGTGTGTATAAAGGCTAAAGCTTAGCTAGGAGCGTATAATATATAATATGACTAAGATCCAACATTTTCTATTTATAAAATTTAGATAAATCTCTGTTTACGATCTATGATATTAAATTACGTTAATCAACATTTTAATGTTATGTACGTTGGCATTTACGAAATAATTATTATTGCTAATAGCATAAATGTTAGTTTTAGAAAATAAAAAAATTTAATTAAAAATTGAAAATTCAATGCTAGAAGCAAAAGTCGTAAATTAAATCTATCATACGAGTGTACAAATCGAAATGAATATTGGAAGATAGAATTTTTAATTCGTAAATCGAATAATATTTATGTCATAGTGAATTGTGTTGTTGTTGTATTTTTCATAAAACATAAATCATAATCCAATCAAAATGTTACATTATTGCGGGTTTTTACTTGTCAAATAAATTTTGTACGGGACATTCTGTTTGTGAAATGTTTAGAGGAATTGAACCACACTTTGATTGCAAAATAACAATATATGTGCCATTCTACGACAGGAAGCAGAACTGACGCCGACAGTGAACTCTGCGCTTCCTAAATGATTAATCATCCGTTTAGAATCGTGACCGAGCTAGTAAACTCCCTGTCTTTTTATTTCATGAACGAGTTAAAGAATTTTCATTAAGTTCCTGATCTCATATGGGTGAATACGAATCGATAGTTGTGATCATCGTTACGATTGGGGTCTTATATTATGCATATGATTCTTCTTTCAAATGTGATAAACCATCACTCGTACTCCTCCGTCAAGGTCTAACTCTCACAGTCAAACATGTCAACGGGTCTAATCAACACTTTGGACACTTTGGTTGTTAGAATTTGCAAAATCTATTTGGACTTTACCAGTGGGCGCAAAGCATTCAAAGCATGATTGCCAGCGACAAGACGTCCTTTAATATAAACTTTATATTCCTTCAAATGTGTGGTTACCACTACTAAAATCCATTGCGTTTTGGTGTCTAAAACCTGTGATTATATATTTTGTTTGGGACTCATTGATTTAGAACAACGAAAGCTAAGAATAGTACAAGTGGACCCAGTAGTTCTCTGACACCGTTGCCATTCAACCCAATTACACAGATATCATCTGCATATGCCGTAACCTGGTTGGACTGGCGGTGAAAGATGTTATTCTGAGGTGTTTCACTTTTACGAAAAATAAATTCTAACATGAGATTAAAGAGTGTCGGGGACAGAGCATCTCCTTGCCGTACCCTAGAGCTAATTTCAAAAATTCGTGATAACTTCTTCTCAACTTTGACAAAATATTGTGACTGCTTTTCCGCCATTTAAGACAAACGCACAAAATTTTTGTCTTTACATTTTGAAATACCGTTGCGGTAGAAGATTACTGTACACACACACTCTTTTTTCTGTTCTTTTCATTATCACCGGCATCAATCACTGAACTGTATACTAGTGTGAAAATCGTTACGATTCATTCCAAATTTATAGTACGGATTCGAACCCCTAAATTAGGCTCGAACATCCCGGCGCATTGATATCGTTGGGATTCAAGTAAACTCCGGTAGCGTCAATTTTTGGAAACGGACACATTTCGTAAATGCTTCGCTTAATGGACCCGTTTTTAGTTGAAACAGTTGCAATTCTAATCATGCCGTTTTGGTCACGATGAACTTCATCTACTCTACCGGTAAACCATCGTGTGCTGGGTTGCTCGTCTGGTTTTACCAATATGAGATCATTGATTTCCAAGTTTGATTTGGATTGGTACCATTCACTTCTTTGTTAAAGAGTGTGTAGATACTCCCTGGATCATCTCCTCCAAAAAGCCTGCGACATATAATTCACTTTGTGCCAGTGTTTACCTACTTGCAAGTGGTTTCGAACTTTCATAATTTCACTGCTGTAATGGGTCTTCCGATTAGGAGATGTCCTGGATCGTCAAATAGAGCTGTAATAGGTCTGGAATTGAGACAAGCCTCGATTTGAGCTGCTAAAAAGCTTTGAAAGCTTTTCGAATGTCATGACCTGATCTGCTGCCACCTTTTTAAAATGTGTTTTGAATGACTTCATTACTGCCTCCGGAATAAACTTTTCTTCAATGTTTTCATTACTGCAATATTGAGCAATCTCACTTAAAGCACTGATGCAAAATAATTGGATATCCCTTATTTCATTGGCAGCACCCACAAAATTCGTCCCGTTACCACTATTAATAGTCTTCGGTTTGCCGCGTCGTGCTACGAACCGTTTCAACGCGGCAAAAAAGGGTCAGAATAATTATTCGTTGTTGTCAAAAAAGGGCCAGAATAATCAACTCCGATTATCATGAACGGACTATTTGGTACCACACAGTCCATTGGTAATTCACCCATCAATTGTTTGCCTGTCGTTAGACACCTTAAAGCACCGAGTACAATTGCGAGTTATGTATTTGACTCCCAACTTGCCTTGCACAGGCCAAAATTGTTGACGAATGTGATTTAAAAAAGCTTGTGGGCTACAATGCAAGTTGATTTCGTGATAAAACCGAAAAATGACATCGATAACGTGGTTGTCCTTTGGTAAAATCAGCTGATGTTTTGATGCGTACGGCAGACAACTTTTTGCAAGCCGACCACCTACCCTAATTAACTGATTCTTATCGGGAAACGGATTAAAACTACGCAGATTACTGTTAGCAATTGATTTTACCGGTCTTAATTAGCGATCGATGTTTTGTGACATACTGTGATGTAATTATTTCGGAAACATTCCTCTGGCAACCGTTATTTATAAATCGATGCACCCATGCAAGGACATTTACGTCACAATTTCTTGTTTGACAAATTGTTGAACATATTCATCTGAATCCACATCATAACTTTTCTCGTCCACCCTTTGTACGAATGGTTTATTCAAGATGGAAGGTCCACGCCAACACATATTGGCACTGGTGATTTCAGATGGCATAAGACCGCGCGAAATAAGATCAGCGGGATTTTTATCGGTTACGAAGTGGTACCATCGGACGAGCAAACCAACATCCTGGATTTCGGTTACACGATCCCCAACAAATGTTTTCAGCTTTGAGAACAGAGGTTTTGATCCAGCTCAACACTATATGGTCGAATCGCTCCATAAAATAAAAAGCGTGGAAAATAGTTATTTTTTTCAGTGGTGCTACCTTGCTCTTGCTGCATAGTAAGTTGACAATGTAATTGTTATGGGCATCAATGCAATGAATATAAAGCACGGCCCCATATGCAGATTGACTGGTATTGACAAAGCCATGTAACTCCAGAATACCCAACGGGTGATAAATACTCGCCAGTTGGAAAAGAATCGTCCTCTTCATGGCTATCGCGTTTATTTGCTTACGATTAATGTTGATTCGGAACTGATCGTTTTTTGGATCCCAAATCAGATGCAAAGTTTTAGTTGTTCCGTACAATTCATCTTATTTGAATTTTATCTCACGAACCTCTTATGGGATCAGATTTAGAAGTTTATTAGAATTTGATGAAAACTTGCGTAGTTTTATTTCAGCTGTTCGAAGTATTTCAGTTTGCAATGTGATTGCAGCAGACACTGTGTCAGCTCCACTCATAATATCGTCAGTATCTATAGAAGTCTGGTTTCTTCAGATGCCTTTTTGATGCAGAACGATGGAAAACAAATCATTCTGGATGGTTGGTTCAGTCATAAGTAAGTCATTCAGTGCCTTAACACATATGTACGGTCACTCGCATCAAATGCGATGCACACTGGCATGGTGGGGAAGCACGCAATCGGTTGACGGTTCACATACCAGAGTGGTATTTACATAAATATCATTCGTAAGTCGATCCATGTGTAGCATCTGAATGTATTCGAAATCGTTTTTTTGATATCCCCAACGAATCACCCAGCTCATTTTTATTCTGACGAAACGGAAAATTATACCAATTTTACTCCTCATCTCAAAATAAAAATTAACCATCATTCGGAAAACCAAAAAAAACTACGACCTAACAGATGAGAAAAGATGATGAGAAACTATTTGATTCAATAATCGGCTGTTTTCTAAAGAAACTCTTCGCACTGGAGATCGTTTTTGAAAGTTGCGCATCCTCTCAAACGTTGGAAATTCGGTCGATCTCAATTGAAACTTCCTTGCTTTTCTGGATTCTGGATCCAAACACGCCGACATCACGCTAACAAGAATCATGTCCCACTGATCTATACAGGTTGTCTTTTTGGCTTTTGTTTTTGGTTTGTTATAAAACTGCATCGTTGTTACGTAATTTCGTTACTGGCTTTTTCTATTTTCTCCACTTCAAATTATTGAATACCTCCACAACTATCAAGATATTTAAATAATAGAATAAGAAAGACCACCAAATATAACTTTACCAAACATATATTAATTTTAACACAGTATTATTATCAATCAGATATTCCCTCTGATACTCGTATGTCGTTCGCTCTTTTTCTCTCCCTCTCTATTACTATAGTCTATTAATTAGAAAATGACACATTATTAAATAAAACAAAAAAAAAATTGATCATACCACATCCATGAGAAAAAACATAAGATGAAGTAAATGCGGCCCTCCAGAGTATATACCCACAGGTAAAACTTAGTAATGTGATATTTGAAAAGTATGAACCAAATGAAATATTTTTATATATATATATATATATATATATATATATATATATATATATATATATATTTATATTTATATATATGGATTAGACGTTATTATTTATATGCATACATAAATAATAACGTCTAATAAATCATTTAATAAATTATTATTTTAAATTAATTTTGATGTCAAAACAGAAAATCTCCAATTTTTCCTTTTTTCAATTTTCAATCCTTTTTTTTATATTTTATATACTTTGATTATATATTAACATATATTATTTAGAGTGCGATTCGTAGAACAAATAACAAACGATAGTAGATCGGAAGGAATTACTTTTGTTTTGGACTTTTAGTTTTTATCTCAAAGAAGGATGAAATAAATTAAGAGGGCAGCATATAATTGCTTTCACTTAAAAATAATATATATATATATATATATATATATATGTATAAATATATATATATATATATATATATATATATATATATATATATATATATATATATATATATATTTATATATATATATATATATACACGGTTAAAAATTTTGGAGGTAATTTTAATATTTTTTGGTGTACATATAGACAACGTCAGAGAAAGATTGAAATTTAATACAAGTGTATTATTAAAAGTCCCTTTTAATATTTAGTCAGGTTGAAAATTAATATTTATTGTATTGAAAGGTTTACTTCAAATAATTACATTTAACTCCTTAAATATATTTAAATATAATACAGATTATAATACAGTCTTTAAATAATTAAAATTTAATAACCTTGGTATTAGCTTTTAACAACAATTTGCACTGATTTGTAACCATTATTGTATTAGATTAAATATTAAGTTTTTTAGGGATAAAAATCCAGCGGGTTTTAGTACTAAATTAGTACTTAATTTGTAATTAAAATACAGTTTTTATTTGTAAATGTTTTAAATATTCAGTTTATGTATATATGTTACTTATAGGTACATTTTACATAAATTTAATGGTAAACTTATATTATTTCATATCACATATTGCAAAGTTAAAATTAACAACAATTTATTAATAATGTATATAATGTTAAAAAAAATGTTAGAAAAAAAAATCATTTTATTCTAAATGTTTGAAAAAAACTTCTAAATGAAAAATTAAAGTGAACCGAAAAATGTTTACCTTATTTTACTATAACCGACAAAATATTCTTAGAATTGAGATGTCCCATTTTTATTTGCTCCTACCGCTATTTAGGAGGTTGTTTTGTATTGTCAAATTGCCAATTTCGGTTGGGTTGTTTATCTGAAAAGTAACAAAGAAAATGTAATAACAGAAACTGTTTTAAGTTCGTAAAACAAAGTATATTACAGTATTTTCAAATTTAATAAATCGTGTCTTTATAATTTCGCATTCGGTATCTTCTTTTCTTCTGGTTGAGACCCTGAGCCGCAATCGGTAGCAATTTAAATACAATTTTAAACTGAATAACTTCCTTGTTACTTCAGCATGAACATTAGTATCTACTGTGCTTACTCTGGAAGTTTTCCTTTTACTCTGTAAGATGTGTTTGGTGTATAGAATTCACTTGTATTTTAAAATATTTTTCTAATCTGGATACACTTAAAGTCATACAGGCTCTACCAACAAAAGATATATAAATAAACACAAAGTTAAAAAGGTTAAGAGACCCAACACTATTATTTAATAATATTAATTATAATAATATTATTTTATTAAAAATCTAACCTATATTGCGATAAAAATTAGACGGGGTGAACCTTAATACTTAACCCCGCATATCCAATATTTTGTTAAACTATTTGAACCAATTTTGCAGATTGTATTACAGCATCGTCTTTTTCTTTAATTACAAATAAATCACAGTCTTATTTAAAGGAGACTAAAAAAATGTATAATTTTCGCATAATTATTATTAGGTTTTATTTTCTGACACACAATTAAAACTTACCTGATATAAGCCCATTCGTCGAACCTAGATACATTAAATTACCATCATGTGTTAATCTAATTTTCGAAATTGAATTTCTTTTTACTGTATCCACACCACCACGAGGAATACGGTAATATCAGTAATATCACTACTTATTAAAAAGTAATATATAACAAAATTAATTGTAACACTATTCGATTAAAATACAATTATTTTGTATTATATTTTAATACTGCAATATTGTAACTTAATAGAAACGTATTAGATTTAAATATATACGAATCCAATTTTAATATATAAATAATATATTTTAATAATTCCTTAAATTTGTAATATTAAAATATTAAAATGATGATTTGCCTAACAAAACATTAGTTTAAAATTTACATATATTAAAATTTAATATATAAAGATTACGTGCAATATTAAATGTTCTAAATAACTTTATATTACATTCAATAACCTAAGTATTAAATTGTAATGTACAACCAATTATAATAGTTAGAGATATAAAAAATATATTATATTTTAATACAAAATTATTAAAAAAATAGTTCAATATTTTTGAAATATTAAATTTAATTTTTGTTGTATTTAATCCAAACCGAGTATTAAAAAATACCCCAAGATTTTTAACCGTGTAAAAAAAAAATATATATATATATATATATATATATATATATATATATATATATATAAATATATATATATATATATATATATATATATATATATATATATATATATATATATATATATATATATATATATATATATATATATATATATATATATATATATATATATATATATTTGCTTTAATTCTTTCTTTCATTTATAATTTTTTTATTTGAATGTGTTAAAAAGTTGTTAAAAAATGAAATTTTGGCAGCTAAATTTAAAATTTTTTAAAATTTAACATGGTAGCGACCGTAGTCTATAAATTTTTACAAGTGTGTTAAAAAAACATAAACAAATTATTTGTTTATGAAAATACTTTCTGTGGCAAAATTTTAAAGAAATAAAAGTAAAATGGACATACCAAAATATAAAACGTGAAAGATGGAAAATTCGGAAAAAACCTATGCCGTTTTTAATAAAAGAATGGCACTAAGGCCGAATTTATTAAGACGGCCAGTTTTCATCCAAAAATGCCCACATTAGCACAGGCTTGAAAAGGTAATGATGATTGTAAGAAAATGTAGGGCCAAGGATGTCCAGAAACTTTCGAAATGCCGGGAACCATCGTACATCTGTGTTACATATAAAAAAACCGAAGAAGTGGAAGGAATGTTAGTTATGACAGGCTTGACCTGGTTCCTGACACCTAGCGATCCTGTAACATTTGTCATTAGTTTTTGTCTGTAAATTACGAATTTTCATGCTGCTAAAATTAACTAAAACACAAAACTTTAAAATTAATACAAATTACATTTTAAAAAATTGATTAAACATTACAAATTAATTGAATTAAAAACAGATTATTTTATGCAGATGCTACACGAATTTATGCTACTACCATGAAAGTAGCGCACTACTCTTTTAAATTCATAATCTGAATTATGTAGGTCCAAATTTAGATGCTTAAAGCGACCATTTACTCAAAATGGTAAACATACAAATTTAGATTTCTGCACTTTATCACTAGTTCTATCTAGCTGTGGAAGCTAAAGGTGATAAGGAGTTAGCTGGAAGGTAAAAAAAAACAATAAAAGCCAAACGTTGAGAAAATGGGCCGCTATGTTAGCAGTAACGAGGAGATGTGAAATTTTTTCATTCGCTATACATAAAAGACACCTCACTGTTGTTCACTTGGCCGTACATTTGGAAAATGGTCAAAAAGTGTATTTTATAGGAGGGAAACGTATTACAACGAGCTGATGACAGACTGGCGTCGACATAATTGACCCGCTTCTTTGAAATGTGCCAGAATGATGACTTTGCCCAAACGCTGTTTTACTCCGAAATGTCAAGATATTATACCTAGAATCAATCGTCAAAGAAATTTCAACGACGGAAATAAGGACAGCCAGTTCCAGTTTACCCATAATTATTTTTCATCGAAGCACTAATATGTCTTTTTCACAGTCCATCCATCCTAGCCAAGACGAGTGTTTTTATTTGCGTTTACTGTTAGTCAATGTTCGTGGCCCAAAATCATTCCAACTTCTGCAAACTGTTAATGGTGTATTGTGCTGGATATACAGAGAAGCCTTTCAACGTATGGGACTTGCTAGAGAATGACATTCATTGGGATCACACTCTCGAAGATGCGGTGATTTCGTCAAATGCTAAACAAATACGATGAAAATTAACCAAATGCCCCTGATCACGTTCAAAATCTAAATGAAGATTACCAAAATATTCCTGATGTTACGACTTAAGAAAAAAAAAAAAAAAGGAAAAAAAATCTGCTTGTTACGAAACATTTTATTGAAATGCATATTTAACGTGATACAAATCAAAATAAAGCAGTGACATGTTACTGAAACAAACATCAAAACCGTATCAATACAAAAGTTGCAAATATCCAGAGTTATGAACTCAAAACGACTTAAAAAGTTTTTCTAAAATATTTTTGAAAGTAAATTATATTTCCCAGTTTTCATAATTCCCTAAAAACTACTCTTTAGTAACGTACCACCTTACAATGGCACCAGCCAAATCGAGGACGCACGAATACAGGTTCACTTTTAAATTCATCTGCACATTGCATTGCTCCAGTCAGCCTGTACTGACATTGGGGATGGTTCGTCCCATGGACTCTGCACTCTGTTGCACTCTGCAACAGGGGGTTGGAGGAGTTGTGTTCATTGTCATCACCGATCGGAACCAGGTGATGAAAAATCCCTTTTGCGACCATCCCGGGATTCGAACCCGGTACCTCCCGTCTCAAATATCGCAGCTTTATATATATATATATATATATATATATATATATATATATATATATATATATATATATATATATATATATATATATATATATATATATATATATTATATGTATAATGATAAATCTCAAGAACATAAGTCAAAATTGGAGGTCGGTACAATAGAAACGAAGGAATAATTTATCTGCAGCTTTAACCAGTATACGAATTAATCGGTTTGGTCGGCGATAATTATCATTTGTGTTATCCTTGTGCTGAATTTCACCTGTACTGTTGCTTAAATGTTCTATAAATCATACTGTATATATGTATAATACATATACTACTTTAATATCACATTCATCTTGAACATAGCTTTATTTTATTATGTGTTTTTCATTTTGCTGCTCGACTTGTATATGCTAATAACTCCCCAAGGAATGGAAAATAATAGTAAAAAAAAAATATTTTCAATAATTTTTTTTTTAGACAAATTTATCTTTTTAATAATAATATAGGAAATCTCTTTCGTATGTGTGAGAGACTATATATGTATTGTATAAACATATATGAATGATTAAATTAGAAAATAGGAAAAAAGGATTTGTTCCAGATGGAATTAAGAAAATGAATGTATCTCGTTTGAAATAATTAGTTATTGTTGTTTTTGGTTTTGATAATTTAGTTTTTAATTTTATTTAATCCTTTCGCTTTGTTACCCATATACACTAATTATAAACTTATCTAAGTGAATTCAATTAGATAAGTAAATACCGCATATGTGAGATTTATAATGTTGGGTGACTTTGAAGGTTTCTTAATATAAATGATACATTATCATTTTCTTGGGAAGGGTAATTAGGTTTGATTCTTTATTTTTTTTAAACCACATGTTTCGAATAGACTTTTTAATCGTTTATTTAATGTGGTACAAATATTTCGGGATCGGCTCGTCTGTTGCAGATTTCATTTGTATGATCGTTTTGTTTTTTAATTCAATTAATGATATGAACCAGAAAAAGTACACAAATTTTTTAGCTCACACACACATACACACATACTGATCACATTTCCTTAAAAAACTTAAAAAACTTCCATTTGTTCTTCCTTTATTTCACCAAAACATTTATTAAACTATTATTATTATTATTAATATTTTTTTTTTAAATTTATGCAATACTCATATCAATTAACCGGGTACCGGTCGAAACTAGATATTTTACAACTGGATTTGACGAAACAGGATAATTCGAAACTGGATAATTTAAAACGAGATAAGGTGCAAAACGAGATATGGTACAAAACTGGATATTTCAAAATTAGATATTTCGACATGTAATTTAAACTTAAAATGATTTTTTAGGAAAGTTCTGGAATATGGCCAATTAAGAAGGAACTCGGCGAGTTCTTAACCGATTATGATGAAATTCGATATGTAGGATGAAAATGTTGATGAAAATTAATTAATTTTTCTCACATAGATTCTCTAAATTGAAGAAAAGTTATATTAAGTAGAAGAATAAGAAATAGATGAAGATAAAGTTTACTGACAGTAAACTTGATCAAGTCAATGATTATTTCAATAAGATGAGAAAAGCAGCAATTAAAAAAAAACATTAAGTGAAGGAAAATTCTATTTCTCTCCTTAGAAGTATTCAAGTATGTAACCTTACTGGCCTTATTCCAGAACTGTCTCAACAAATCATTAGGATTAGGATGAAAATTCCATTTTCATCCTAATCCTAATTCCCTAATCATCCTAATTTTCTTCAGAATCGGTTAAGAACTCGCTGATATCCTTCCCAATTGACCATATTCCAGAACTTTCCTAAAAAATCATTTTAAGTTTAAATCACATGTCGAAATATCCTGTTTTGAATTATCCAGTTTTAAAATGTCCAGTTCTGAGCGGTTCTCCAAATAATCCTCTCTCAATCATTTTTTCCAATTTTTGTACCCTACATTATTTTGACTGGTACTTAACATTTTAAAATACTCAGTACGTAGATTGTTGGATTGTAGACATATTCATGATACTTGGTTATTACTTTTTTTAACTTTTTTATTTAATCAAAAACAATAACTTTATTAAACTTTTTATTTAATAATTTACAATAATATTTATAATTTCATTTCTTCTTATAGGAGTGATCATCATCAACTGAATTCAACAATAATAAGGGGGGGGGGATAATAATAATACAATTAAAATTTAACCAACTAACTAAGTATACAATGCACCAGGAAACTGGTCACAATTTCATAGTCTCACTCATGGGTTTTCCGTATTTTTTATATGTTTTGGATTTATAGGTTTTGTATTTAGATAGACTTCCAGTGATGCATTTGATTTGCCCACACGTGCCAAACGCCACTTTTATATTATTATATTATTATATTATTATATTATTATATTATTATATTATTATATTATTATATTATTATATTATTATATTATTATATTATTATATTATTATATTATTATATTATTATATTATTATATTATTATATTATTATATTATTATATTATTATATTATTATATTATTATATTATTATATTATTATATTATTATATTATTATATTATTATATTATTATATTATTATATTATTATATTATTATATTATTATATTATTATATTATTATATTATTATATTATTATATTATTATATTATTATATTATTATATTATTATATTATTATATTATTATATTATTATATTATTATATTATTATATTATTATATTATTATATTATTATATTATTATATTATTATATTATTATATTATTATATTATTATATTATTATATTATTATATTATTATATTATTATATTATTATATTATTATATTATTATATTATTATATTATTATATTATTATATTATTATATTATTATATTATTATATTATTATATTATTATATTATTATATTATTATATTATTATATTATTATATTATTATATTATTATATTATTATATTATTATATTATTATATTATTATATTATTATATTATTATATTATTAAATTATTATATTATTATATTATTATATTATTATATTATTATATTATTAAATTATTATATTATTATATTATTATATTATTATATTATTATATTATTAAATTATTATATTATTATATTATTATATTATTATATTATTAAATTATTATATTATTATATTATTATATTATTATATTATTATATTATTATATTATTATATTATTATATTATTATATTATTATATTATTATATTATTATATTATTATATTATTATATTATTATATTATTATATTATTATATTATTATATTATTATATTATTATATTATTATATTATTATATTATTATATTATTATATTATTATATTATTATATTATTATATTATTATATTATTATATTATTATATTATTATATTATTATATTATTATATTATTATATTATTATATTATTATATTATTATATTATTATATTATTATATTATTATATTATTATATTATTATATTATTATATTATTATATTATTATATTATTATATTATTATATTATTATATTATTATATTATTATATTATTATATTATTATATTATTATATTATTATATTATTATATTATTATATTATTATATTATTATATTATTATATTATTATATTATTATATTATTATATTATTATATTATTATATTATTATATTATTATATTATTATATTATTATATTATTATATTATTATATTATTATATTATTATATTATTATATTATTATATTATTATATTATTATATTATTATATTATTATATTATTATATTATTATATTATTATATTATTATATTATTATATTATTATATTATTATATTATTATATTATTATATTATTATATTATTATATTATTATATTATTATATTATTATATTATTATATTATTATATTATTATATTATTATATTATTATATTATTATATTATTATATTATTATATTATTATATTATTATATTATTATATTATTATATTATTATATTATTATATTATTATATTATTATATTATTATATTATTATATTATTATATTATTATATTATTATATTATTATATTATTATATTATTATATTATTATATTATTATATTATTATATTATTATATTATTATATTATTATATTATTATATTATTATATTATTATATTATTATATTATTATATTATTATATTATTATATTATTATATTATTATATTATTATATTATTATATTATTATATTATTATATTATTATATTATTATATTATTATATTATTATATTATTATATTATTATATTATTATATTATTATATTATTATATTATTATATTATTATATTATTATATTATTATATTATTATATTATTATATTATTATATTATTATATTATTATATTATTATATTATTATATTATTATATTATTATATTATTATATTATTATATTATTATATTATTATATTATTATATTATTATATTATTATATTATTATATTATTATATTATTATATTATTATATTATTATATTATTATATTATTATATTATTATATTATTATATTATTATATTATTATATTATTATATTATTATATTATTATATTATTATATTATTATATTATTATATTATTATATTATTATATTATTATATTATTATATTATTATATTATTATATTATTATATTATTATATTATTATATTATTATATTATTATATTATTATATTATTATATTATTATATTATTATATTATTATATTATTATATTATTATATTATTATATTATTATATTATTATATTATTATATTATTATATTATTATATTATTATATTATTATATTATTATATTATTATATTATTATATTATTATATTATTATATTATTATATTATTATATTATTATATTATTATATTATTATATTATTATATTATTATATTATTATATTATTATATTATTATATTATTATATTATTATATTATTATATTATTATATTATTATATTATTATATTATTATATTATTATATTATTATATTATTATATTATTATATTATTATATTATTATATTATTATATTATTATATTATTATATTATTATATTATTATATTATTATATTATTATATTATTATATTATTATATTATTATATTATTATATTATTATATTATTATATTATTATATTATTATATTATTATATTATTATATTATTATATTATTATATTATTATATTATTATATTATTATATTATTATATTATTATATTATTATATTATTATATTATTATATTATTATATTATTATATTATTATATTATTATATTATTATATTATTATATTATTATATTATTATATTATTATATTATTATATTATTATATTATTATATTATTATATTATTATATTATTATATTATTATATTATTATATTATTATATTATTATATTATTATATTATTATATTATTATATTATTATATTATTATATTATTATATTATTATATTATTATATTATTATATTATTATATTATTATATTATTATATTATTATATTATTATATTATTATATTATTATATTATTATATTATTATATTATTATATTATTATATTATTATATTATTATATTATTATATTATTATATTATTATATTATTATATTATTATATTATTATATTATTATATTATTATATTATTATATTATTATATTATTATATTATTATATTATTATATTATTATATTATTATATTATTATATTATTATATTATTATATTATTATATTATTATATTATTATATTATTATATTATTATATTATTATATTATTATATTATTATATTATTATATTATTATATTATTATATTATTATATTATTATATTATTATATTATTATATTATTATACTATATTTTTTTTTAATAGAGGAGGGATATGCCTTATGCACTTTTTCTCGCACCCACTAAAAACTTCCTCATTGTGAGACAAGGATCCATCCTGGAACTACTAGAATTATGATATTATGATACTATGATATTATGATATTATGATATCATGATATTATGATATTATGATATTATGATATTATGATATTATGATATTATGATATTATGATATTATGATATTATGATATTATGATATTATGATATTATGATATTATGATATTATGATATTATGATATTATGAATTTATGATATTATCATATTATCATATTATGATGTCATTATATCATTATATTATATTAGAATTAACAATTGTACACTTTTTAATGTTTAGCAACATTGGGATAAATTAATCAATGTGTAATTTGCAGACGAATACTAATGCCATCTATTAAGTGCTACGGCTTAGAGAAATTATTTCATTTAAGTATTTTTTCTAAAGAAACATTGCAGATTACAGTTGAATGGTAGCATACTGGAGTTGCTACTTAGAGATTGCAGAATCCAAAACTGTTATTTTATAAATATAAATGTTATGTTAGTTATAAATGTGATTATCTTGAACCTTTTATAGCATTCATTTAATTGCTTCTTAAAAAAACTTATTATCGTAACCTAGTCGAGTTTGTCAAAACTAACATTTCTATCCATTCTTTTGGTTAAGTTATATGTAACGCAGGTGTACTTTGGTGCCCTGCACTTCAAAAATAATTTCAAAAGTTCCTGGTTAATCCTTGGTCATATACTCTAATCAATCAATCAAATAACAAGGTGAAGGAAATACAATAATGTGATTTTTGAAGACATCAAAAAGATGTAAAATCAGATCCTTTTGACCAAAACTCACCATTACATATAGAAAATAGTTTGGAGAACTGATCTAAAATCGTAAATCAAGGAGTACAAGCAATAACATAAAGTACATCTCCTGAGCCATACCTGGCCATAAGAACCCATAGGCAGCTTATTTTAGATTAGCAGAAAAGACGCCCAATTCCAAGTCAAAATAGAGACTGATATCCGCAAAAGCGAAAATGTTTGATCCATTAGGTCGGTTTTACTCTACAATAATTCATGGTAAACTCATGTTTCAGGAACTATGAATAAAGCAAATATCTTGGACCGAAAATCTATCTAAAGAAATGAAAAAAAAGATAAATCATTCTACTTGCAAAAAATAATAATTTCACATTATCGGGGCAAATTATCGAGGCCATGGATATCCCGAACAGTAAAATGCAGATAGATTCAATAATAGTGCTAGCAAGGTGACACCCAATTAAATGTAAAACCGTTATTACAAATATAATTGTTCATGCTCAATAATATTGTCAATTTTTCCAGTTATCGTGCAAATTTATCAATCCGGCATTCCTTGCTTTCCCCTTAAATTAAACTCATGTAAAAATTAGTTATAGTCACGCAGGTAAAACTGCCGTACCATTACTTTCATGATTTATCACGGTACATATGTAAAATGATGTAATTAAACATAATTTTTAACATAAAACAAATTTTTTAATTAAATTAGAATTAAAAATAATTTCAATCTACTAAACATGTAATAAATTATTTCTAATACTTTTAAAATATGAAACCAAGTGTTTTTTATTAAAAAGTATTAAAATTTATAATCCAAAATGACAAAAAAAAAATTTCCCAACCCTATATATAATTGTATTTTGGTTTGGGAAATTTTCCTTTTTTTTAGGAATAAAGCTATGTAGGGTGGAACTATGTTTCTCTCGGTGTAAATATAACAGATAAATTTGGTTACTGATTTTGAAAAAATATCTCGCAAGTTTCTTACATGGTAATTTCTTGGAAAATTTTGCTGTGCTGATTGCTGAACAAAGTAATGAAATTGCTGTATTGGCTGCAGTAAAATTAATTGAACTAGGAAAGTCTTTATAAAGAGTGTCCACATTTGGTGTAAAATTATTGGGAATAAGCTAATCGGTACATCATTTAACCAGCTTGAAAGAACGAGTGTACTGAAACTTTTTGGAAAGTGAACTGCCACCGTTCACTGGTTAGTTGAGCATTAAAATGCGACAGAACATATGGTTTTAATATGTTGGTTCAATTCGTGATTTCAATTGTTACTGAACCGATAAAATTGGTCCGGTAAATTCGCAGGAACCAGACTTTTTGTTGGAGGCTATCTCAATTTCGCATAAATAAGGGATATAATCGGATATACTCGGATTTAAAGGGATATAATCGGATAAATAAGGGATATAATCGGATTTTGAGAAACTGAATGCTTTGAACACCTTTGAAATTAAATATTTGGGAGAGACCGACGAATAAATTTAAATTCATAAAGAGGTAACTTTAGTGAACAGTTACGATTTCAAATAAGTTGTTATAAATTTAAGCATATCTTAGGTAAACTTATGTTGCTTCGATCAAAATGAAAATGAGTACAATCCAATTATCAAGGCTGACAAGCTCACTAATAGTAATGAAACTATTCTAATCAGAGCAAATAAGGATCTGATATGTATCAATGACTCGCTGCGATTAGGTCGCAAATACAGCAGACACCAACAAAGTCCAAGCTGATGTTCTGATTTTTTTCCGCCTTCATTTAAAAGGTCATCAAGAAGCATGCGCGGGAGACTACGAATTTCAATGACTATGTTTGGCAAACTTTTACTTCCAAATCGGTTTACCAAATTCACTGCCAATTTAAGATGCAACTCGAAATTACAACGGACTAACGAGACAACATGATGAAACTAAGTATATTAGGTCTTTCCAGTTTAGTAATCACTCATGTGTATACTATCGAATTCCAAAAGAGAAGCTGATGACAAATTTAAGACAACTGAGAGATTTGATCAAGGTTTGTGGGTGCGCCGATATTCTTGAGTTGGGTGATTTCCTATAGGGTGCTAAAATACATGGAGCACTCAAATTCGTTTAATAATTTTTTAAGTTCCGTTATTTTTGTAAAATGTCAAGTTGTAATTTAGGAACGTTTTTGGTTTTGTGACTATTAAATCGTCCATAGGTGAGTTCACGGAGGAGACTTTGCTCCATGAAATAAAGACTCTGTCATTATAGATGTTCAAAATATGCAGGGCTGGGTTAAAAACAATCCTCGAGCAAACTCATGATTCTTCTTTTGAACGTCATTTACCCTAAAAGTCTTCCATCAGGGTCCAACTCTCACACCTATACATGACAACGGTTCTGATCAACAATTTGTACCATTTCGGCTTATTGGCATTTGCAATGTATTTTAACTTTAGTAGTGGACGTACAAAGGTACCTTAGGTATCGAAAACTTGTCACTCCTTCAAATGTGTGGTTACCACTACTAAAATTCATTGTGTCATGGGTTTTAAAACCATTGATTATATATTTGGTTTTAGACTGATTGATTTTACGACCAATGGAAGCTGAGAGTCATACAAGTCGATCCAGTACGCACATATTTGTCAGGTATTCCTAGACATCGAAAAGCAAACCATAACCTATCCAGATGGATTGAGTCATAGGCTTATTGGAAATCCATGAACACCTGATGAACGTCGAGAGAGTTTTCATAATATGTAGAAAGAATCATCCTCAGCAAAAAAAAACTTTGAGTGATTGACATATTCAGACAGAAATTCCTCTGCCAGGGGTGTGATTATCTTTAATAATATCTAAGGTAGCAATTTGTATGCTGTATGAACTAGAGCTAAGCCGCGATAGTTTTCGAATTTTAAGTGATCTACTGTTTTAAGAATGGAGCACATCGCGGCCACTTTCTTTTCATCAGGCATAGCGCCACTTTGCCATACTAATCGAAAAAGATAGTTTCGCAAAATATCCCCTCCGAATATCATGGCCAATAATTCCTATTGTAGGATGGCTCCTCTATGGACATCTCAAAAGTCTGTATTACAACTTTCTAACACATCATTTGACATTTGTTGAACATTCCTTAATTCAGAGAAATGCTCCTTCCTTGTGTCGAGCCCTGCTTCATTGTTAACGAAAGTTTCCATCCTGGCCTCAAATGGTGATAGGCCTAGGTCTGAACGTAGGTACATTTCTAAAACTAATTTTACGAGAACTGCGCTTATTTCTGAGTTGTTGTACTTTTAAGATTTCAGCCTTCCACCATTCATGTTTTTTTGTCTACAAATTTGCTTAGTGCTTCTCCTATCAAGGACTGCTTTGTTCTTCCATGCGATTGTAAAACTTATTTGCTCTTCTTTATAGGCTGTATTCTGTTGCTTGACAGGAAGACGACACTCGACATCAAACCAATCATTTTTAGGTTTAATTTTTACCATACCTATAGGAAGAAACACCTGGTCAACACTGATAACTGAAGTCTCTAGTGCGTTCACATCATCAGAACGGAGGTTATTTTCCATAATGTTACTGCTAACAAGATTCTAAGATTCTGATATTGTGCTTTCCGATCTTCGTGTATCAGACCTTCACAGTTGAAACGTAAGTTGCCTACAAATTTGACAGATGACCAATAAGATCTCACATTTTGGAGGACTCGAGACTTTCCCTTAGAAATTAACACATGATCAGTTTCAGTTCGAGATGTCTTACGAGAGTATATTCATATTTCCAAATGTTTCCATCTTTCATAGCTTATATATTGCCATCAAATATTTTTAGTTTTCTAAGCGACTGCACGTTTCACGTACATCCAAAATTGCGTGTCCATTAACATAAGCTGGGGTCGGCTTGATTTTTGGCTGTTTATATTTTTTTTTTTAGTGATTTTGTTAACAATTAAGTTTTATAGAGCTGAGGGTAGTCATCCCAGCGATTTAACATTTACTTAGTCGCCTCCTACTACAAACCAAACATAATCTGGTGGAATTCTAAGAATAGAATGCTCGTTTGGAATTTTTTTTACGAAGAATGGTAGTGTCCCTTAACCACAGAGACCCTTGTCTAGCTCTCTGTAGAGTGAGCGGAAATTGCATGATACAAGTCTCAAAAGAATTTCAAGCAGATATATGTTTCAAATGTAAGTGGATACCTACTTTATCGACGGCGTCAACCATTTATCGCAGCAATATGCTTCTAAAGTAATGTGGTGATTACTACTAACGACAACTTACTGCATGATTTAAATTTTCAAGTAAATCAAAAAGAAGGTGACTAGTTCTTATAATATCTATAGAGTTTTTGATGGCAAAAGTGTCGATGGCACTGAATAGGCTACATATATACATACAAAAAGGCAGCATTCAATCGGAATTTGATGTCTCCTGAAAAGTTTCAAAATGGACGTATTTGTCATATAACGGTTAATTCAATTGGTTTTTAATGTTAGATCCATTTTTTTAAATATAATTTGTATTAATTTTAAAGTTTTGTGCCAAATAAAGTGTATATAAATTAGATTTTCGTGCAGATATTTGCTTGGTGCTTGGGGTATTTTATTATTATATTATTATATTTTAAATTATTAAATTATTTATTATTATATAGAATAATTGTTAGCTCCACTGGGATAAATTAATAAATTTGTATTTTCAGGTGAAATCTAGCCCAATTTAGCCCAGCCTACGGGTTTCATAAATTATATTATGAATTAATTAGTTCATATTTTCAGAAGACATTTTTTTTCAATCTATTACAGCCTACAGCTAAGAGCAATTCGTTCATTAATAGATTTTATTTTCAGGGAACCTTTGCAGATTATAGATGGAAGGTGGCACACTGGAGTAGAAATAACAGAATAAGAAATGGATAAGAAATGACAGAATGCAAAGCTATTCAGTAAAATTGTGATTGTTTTACGCTAGCAGTAGTTTGAATATTGGCTAACGTCTCACTAACTTCACTAATATCCTGCCTTATCCTTCCAAGTAAATGCAAAAACGGTTGTACGGTGGGACCGGCCAACTCCGAAATATGCTGCTTAATGCTTCGAAAGCTAATGTGCATTTATTTTCCCAACTGTTTATGATGCGGCCACATCATACATTTTCGATCTTTACGATATATATTCTCAATTCTTCAGATTTTTAGCCCAAAGGAATAGTGCAAGCAGCAATGGAATGGTGAGCATAAACAAAATTCTAAAAATGTAATATTAGATCTTCGTCAAACTGGATATTAATTTTTTGTTCCATACTATCTCTGTCACTCGGTTCTTTCCAATGTAGTTTGTAATGCAGTTTTGTAACGACACCTTATCAAGGTTCCTAGTTATAGCCAAATTCTTGCAACACCCAACCTGCGATTTTTGAATTTAACTCGCAAATTTGTGTCTTTGTTGCTTTAAAGGCTGCACAATACGTTACTACGGTATCATAACGCTTCGACGCGTTTCGACGCGCTTTCGATAATTAAAGTTAGTGATTATCATTTAGTGACTATCATTTTGGTGGATGCTGTTTGTATTTCTTACAGCGATAAACAAAAGACGTAATAATGGAAAATAATTTTCACAAAAAAAAAACAGAAGTTTGAGCGGTAAAAACTTCATAAAAGTATCGTAAAGATATCGTAGCGAAAAATATGAAAATCATAAAAACCAAGCACAACAAATGCTCGTTAGCTAAAATTATGTAAGATTTATACTCTCTGGCATATTTAAAAGCAAATACAAACAACCATTACAACCCTATCGACCATCAGTATCGTTAGTTATATATCTATTCATTGTGTATACGGTTTCATTATATTGTTTTGCTACTATGCACAATAGTTTTGTAGATGTATCTTAAAAATTGATGAGATGTAACCAACTCATCTCAATTTTGTTTTTTATATAAATTCCACTAAAATTATTTTAGTGGATTAAATTAAAAAAAAAAAGAAAAAACATAAGAACGCACCCGCCAGCATATTTATTAATAAATATAACAATAAATTAATTTTTTTGATTTTATTATTCCAATATTTAATGACAATTTTATTAATAAATTAATAAATTTTGTGTTCGTTTTTAATGCGTATACCCTCATGACGAATCTAAAGTAAGGAAAATGATCAAAATATTCGAGAGCGAGATAATTAAAAAAGATTATATCAAACAAAAATATTTATAATCTTAATAATTTTAATTATGATAAATTTTTTATTGTATTTTAATATTTTATTTAAAGTGAAATAAAAGTTTGTTTTTTTTTTTTTTTTTTTTTTGTGTTTTTTTTTCGGAAAAATTTATAAATGGGAATTTTTTTTTTAATTTTATATTTTCGTGCCGGATCCTATACTCCACATTTTAATTTTTTTTAATGTAATAATCCATTCAATTTTTTCTTGGACCCAAGCTCTCCCAACTCTTTCGCGATTAATTAAACGTCTTCTTTATATGCCATCACCAGCCAAATCAAGGACACATGTGGATGCAAATTCGCATATCCGTCTGCACATTGCATTGCTCCTGTAAAAGGTTGTAATAGGATGTAATTGATGAACAACGCAATTTTTCTCTTATTGTACCGTTAGCTTAAGTTATTCATTCAAAATAAATAAGGTCAATGCATTAATTCTTTGGACATCCAACGTTAACGGCGCATGAGCCCTGGGTGTATAAAGAATAAAATAAAATAAAATAAAATAAAATAATTTCTTGTACTTAACTCAATCATGTTCTTTTGTTAATTTGAGATTATCGCTATTTAAGAATTTCGAGGCATTATTGGATTTCACACATAACGGTAACTTTGTTTTAGATGTACTGTCCGTTTTGATTTAAATGCAGTATCCTACGTAATTTTACTGATGTGAAGTCGACATGGGATGATTTTCCTTCTAAAATGACAAACGGTTTTTGATCATATACATTATAGATTTAATAAAAACACGACAAATCCTTACCCTTATCGAATAGAAAATCATTTTATACCAAAACAGTTAGCATCTTACCCATTTATTTTCCTTTTAAATTACTTGATTTAAGATCTCATAAATTTTACATAAAAAACATTTTTTGTTTTGTTTTTCTTCATCTTATATAAATTTTATGGTTTTAAATGATTGTGCACATAATATAACCACTTAAATACTAAAATAAAATGGTAGAACAAGACACGACGATATAAAATATAATAAAAGCTTGGAATTATAATATCACACCATGAATTTCTAATTACATTAAAAAAGCAAAAAAAAAAAATAAATCGAAAATAGAAAGTCACAAGAACCGAGATAAAATATAAAAGGCGAAACCTTATGCACATGAAAATTTCATGACCATATCCTTTGAATTTTAATAGCCAACAATTAACCATTTTTCAACTAACAGTTTTATTTCTTCGTCTTCTCTAACTAGAAACATATCTGCAATGTACGTACATATGTATAGTGTAAATATGGATTCTTTATATCCTGATAACATTACCCACTTAATCGTAACCACACCATTCCTTATCGTTTCATACTCAATATAATTATATTTACAACCGAAGATAGGACAACTCATTTTTTTTTAATCGTTAAAACTATAAAAATATTAAAAATTATGGTCTGTTTGCTTTTAGAAAATAATATTTGCTTTCGACTTAAGATGAGCACACACAATGTGTATTTAATGACTTTTGATGGTAAAAAATAGATTTAAAACTTTTATAGATGGTTTAATTATTGGGGAAGGGTTTATTTATGTAGCATATACACAAAACATTAAAGAAGATAGATCGATTAGCATTTAAAAAAATGTAAAGGATTACAGTATCTTTATAGCTTCTTGAGGTTGGTGTTCACGCAGCCCACATTTGATCATTATAATTTAGTGAAATGAGCGCATCAAATTAGTGACCTTTATTGAAAAATCCAAAAAGTTTACTAAGAAGCAACTAAAAAGTAATTTAAGAAGGTTAAATGGAACTATTTGCAGCAAACTTTCGCAGTCACGGTGTCATTTTAAAGATTAATTTCGAGTGTACGGCCAAGGAATAAGTAGGATATCCCAGAAAGCGCCGTGCCCACCAAACTCCAATTTCTACATTAATTTGAAGGATAATGGGTTATGTTATGTTAGTATAATGATATAATAATATAATAATATAATAATATAATAATATAATAATATAATAATATAATAATATAATAATATAATAATATAATAATATAATAATATAATAATATAATAATATAATAATATAATAATATAATAATATAATAATATAATAATATAATAATATAATAATATAATAATATAATAATATAATAATATAATAATATAATAATATAATAATATAATAATATAATAATATAATAATATAATAATATAATAATATAATAATATAATAATATAATAATATAATAATATAATAATATAATAATATAATAATATAATAATATAATAATATAATAATATAATAATATAATAATATAATAATATAATAATATAATAATATAATAATATAATAATATAATAATATAATAATATAATAATATAATAATATAATAATATAATAATATAATAATATAATAATATAATAATATAATAATATAATAATATAATAATATAATAATATAATAATATAATAATATAATAATATAATAATATAATAATATAATAATATAATAATATAATAATATAATAATATAATAATATAATAATATAATAATATAATAATATAATAATATAATAATATAATAATATAATAATATAATAATATAATAATATAATAATATAATAATATAATAATATAATAATATAATAATATAATAATATAATAATATAATAATATAATAATATAATAATATAATAATATAATAATATAATAATATAATAATATAATAATATAATAATATAATAATATAATAATATAATAATATAATAATATAATAATATAATAATATAATAATATAATAATATAATAA
This sequence comes from Tipula confusa, assembly GCA_963556175.1. Classification (NCBI taxonomy): domain Eukaryota; kingdom Metazoa; phylum Arthropoda; class Insecta; order Diptera; family Tipulidae; genus Tipula; species Tipula confusa. The sequence continues at coordinate 206,488,143 of OY744476.1, read as the reverse complement.
TATAATAATATAATAATATAATAATATAATAATATAATAATATAATAATATAATAATATAATAATATAATAATATAATAATATAATAATATAATAATATAATAATATAATAATATAATAATATAATAATATAATAATATAATAATATAATAATATAATAATATAATAATATAATAATATAATAATATAATAATATAATAATATAATAATATAATAATATAATAATATAATAATATAATAATATAATAATATAATAATATAATAATATAATAATATAATAATATAATAATATAATAATATAATAATATAATAATATAATAATATAATAATATAATAATATAATAATATAATAATATAATAATATAATAATATAATAATATAATAATATAATAATATAATAATATAATAATATAATAATATAATAATATAATAATATAATAATATAATAATATAATAATATAATAATATAATAATATAATAATATAATAATATAATAATATAATAATATAATAATATAATAATATAATAATATAATAATATAATAATATAATAATATAATAATATAATAATATAATAATATAATAATATAATAATATAATAATATAATAATATAATAATATAATAATATAATAATATAATAATATAATAATATAATAATATAATAATATAATAATATAATAATATAATAATATAATAATATAATAATATAATAATATAATAATATAATAATATAATAATATAATAATATAATAATATAATAATATAATAATATAATAATATAATAATATAATAATATAATAATATAATAATATAATAATATAATAATATAATAATATAATAATATAATAATATAATAATATAATAATATAATAATATAATAATATAATAATATAATAATATAATAATATAATAATATAATAATATAATAATATAATAATATAATAATATAATAATATAATAATATAATAATATAATAATATAATAATATAATAATATAATAATATAATAATATAATAATATAATAATATAATAATATAATAATATAATAATATAATAATATAATAATATAATAATATAATAATATAATAATATAATAATATAATAATATAATAATATAATAATATAATAATATAATAATATAATAATATAATAATATAATAATATAATAATATAATAATATAATAATATAATAATATAATAATATAATAATATAATAATATAATAATATAATAATATAATAATATAATAATATAATAATATAATAATATAATAATATAATAATATAATAATATAATAATATAATAATATAATAATATAATAATATAATAATATAATAATATAATAATATAATAATATAATAATATAATAATATAATAATATAATAATATAATAATATAATAATATAATAATATAATAATATAATAATATAATAATATAATAATATAATAATATAATAATATAATAATATAATAATATAATAATATAATAATATAATAATATAATAATATAATAATATAATAATATAATAATATAATAATATAATAATATAATAATATAATAATATAATAATATAATAATATAATAATATAATAATATAATAATATAATAATATAATAATATAATAATATAATAATATAATAATATAATAATATAATAATATAATAATATAATAATATAATAATATAATAATATAATAATATAATAATATAATAATATAATAATATAATAATATAATAATATAATAATATAATAATATAATAATATAATAATATAATAATATAATAATATAATAATATAATAATATAATAATATAATAATATAATAATATAATAATATAATAATATAATAATATAATAATATAATAATATAATAATATAATAATATAATAATATAATAATATAATAATATAATAATATAATAATATAATAATATAATAATATAATAATATAATAATATAATAATATAATAATATAATAATATAATAATATAATAATATAATAATATAATAATATAATAATATAATAATATAATAATATAATAATATAATAATATAATAATATAATAATATAATAATATAATAATATAATAATATAATAATATAATAATATAATAATATAATAATATAATAATATAATAATATAATAATATAATAATATAATAATATAATAATATAATAATATAATAATATAATAATATAATAATATAATAATATAATAATATAATAATATAATAATATAATAATATAATAATATAATAATATAATAATATAATAATATAATAATATAATAATATAATAATATAATAATATAATAATATAATAATATAATAATATAATAATATAATAATATAATAATATAATAATATAATAATATAATAATATAATAATATAATAATATAATAATATAATAATATAATAATATAATAATATAATAATATAATAATATAATAATATAATAATATAATAATATAATAATATAATAATATAATAATATAATAATATAATAATATAATAATATAATAATATAATAATATAATAATATAATAATATAATAATATAATAATATAATAATATAATAATATAATAATATAATAATATAATAATATAATAATATAATAATATAATAATATAATAATATAATAATATAATAATATAATAATATAATAATATAATAATATAATAATATAATAATATAATAATATAATAATATAATAATATAATAATATAATAATATAATAATATAATAATATAATAATATAATAATATAATAATATAATAATATAATAATATAATAATATAATAATATAATAATATTTTATTTATTTATTTATTTATTTATTTATTTATTTATTTATTTATCAATATTGACATTTTTTTTTATTATAATATTTTTGAATTAATTAAATAGAGCATAATTATTTTTCTTATTACATATTATTTACTAAATACTAATGTTTTCTTTAATGAATACACTCAATAGTCGTAAAAAATGATTGCATTTTAATTCGCGTAATTCGCCCAATGTGTAGAAATTGCTCAGCGAATTATACAAAATAATATAATAATATAATAATATAATAATATAATAATATAATAATATAATAATATAATAATATAATAATATAATAATATAATAATATAATAATATAATAATATAATAATATAATAATATAATAATATAATAATATAATAATATAATAATATAATAATATAATAATATAATAATATAATAATATAATAATATAATAATATAATAATATAATAATATAATAATATAATAATATAATAATATAATAATATAATAATATAATAATATAATAATATAATAATATAATAATATAATAATATAATAATATAATAATATAATAATATAATAATATAATAATATAATAATATAATAATATAATAATATAATAATATAATAATATAATAATATAATAATTTAATAATATAATAATATAATAATATAATAATATAATAATATAATAATATAATAATATAATAATATAATAATATAATAATATAATAATATAATAATATAATAATATAATAATATAATAATATAATAATATAATAATATAATAATATAATAATATAATAATATAATAATATAATAATATAATAATATAATAATATAATAATATAATAATATAATAATATAATAATATAATAATATAATAATATAATAATATAATAATATAATAATATAATAATATAATAATATAATAATATAATAATATAATAATATAATAATATAATAATATAATAATATAATAATATAATAATATAATAATATAATAATATAATAATATAATAATATAATAATATAATAATATAATAATATAATAATATAATAATATAATAATATAATAATATAATGAAAAGTGCCAGTTTTTAACGGATACACCCATCTTTATCCTCGGATTGCAGATATTTGCGGGTATCCGCGGATATACTCATCCGATGCAGGGCTCTATCGGGCACCCTAGTTAAAATTAAATGGTAGGTTGATGAGAAACAAAGAAATTCAGCTACTCAACATGAAGTTTGTTAGAGATTACAGTTTTAAATTTTAAAATGTTTAAAAAGTATATTTGGAACTGTTACTCATGCTTGTAATAAAAGATTTGAACCTATAGGTACCCTCTAATCCATAATTGTTATTCAAGTGACATAAAATACATTTATACATTTTTATTCACAATTTAACAATTTTCCCACCAAAAATAATGAATTTAATCGAGTGAATTTTTTTTTTTTTATATTTCCACCATTTTCCCCAAATCACTACAAAAACACAATGAATTTTAAATACGATCATTTATGTCGTCTTGAAAATCAATTTTGATTCCAGCACATTAACACCATCATAATATATATGATTCTATATATGGGTGAATGTGATTATTCGGCCCGGGGATAAGGGTTGACCGTACATTTCTATAAAACACTTTATGCTTTTTTATTCGGATCCCGCAACATTTAGGTTTGACAATTTGATTTTTTTTCACCGAACGATTTTCGAGGAAATAAAGGTTAAAAGCTTTTCCTATCACTTTTAAAGGTTTTCCCTAAATTTCCAAACCAACATACATACATATAATCAATTCTGATGGTAATAAAAAAAAAAAAAACAAAAAAATGTGATAAAGTGAAAACTATTTTTTATTGTTGTATTGTTTTTTTTTGCGGAGATATAGGGGTGCGGTTTTTCGTATCCTATATCTTATAGACATATCTTTGCCACATAACGGCTACAAATGGTGTTTTTTATATCTTTAATTCTGTTGAGACGCACAATCAACTTAATTGAAATGACATTACAAGCACAGAGACGCAAATATAAGACGAAAACACTCAAGTCTGAGATCTCAAAAATTATAAAAGTCATTGAAATGAATTTTATTATATTGAATGTCCTTTTAAAAATAAAAATAAAATAAATCTGTAAAAGGATCTCAGATATAAAATCAGATTTTATTGGTTTGATTGGTTATTTTTACTAATTTGATTGGATATACGATTTTAAATTGTACAATGGTGAGTGGGGCATTTCAAATAAAAATTTAACACTCGCTTCCTATATTACAAGTATATACGTATATCCATAAATCGTATACATATATACCAAGAACTATATACAAACACATACGACCGATACATCTGACCGATAATCGGTCATGAAAATCGGTTTTCATGCCTTAATTGAAATGAATTAATATAATTTCATTTAGTTGTTGCCTTATGCAAATTAATTTTTATTGTTGTTGCTCTTTTTATTTGCCATGGGTGGGCCAATTATTGCAAATTAAAACATTCAATTTAATATTCAAAAAAAAAAAAAATTTAAATCTTTCTTTCCGTACATGTAAAATACGAATATATCTGAAACACTAACGCCTCATTCGCATAAGACGATAAGCACGTTAACTGTGTTGATTATACATTTGTGCTGCTGTATATTAAGTACCCGGCCGGTGAATGGAGTTTTGGTGTATTAACGCTAATAAATTTATGTATATATAGACATCCCGTCTTTTAATTTTTTTATTTTATTTTTTCTGGAATTTATCTTAATAAATAAAGACAGTAAATTGAAATAAACCACACAAAATGATTTCTTCTTTGTTTTCTTTTTATTTTTACTCTAATACAGCTTTCAGTGTATTCGTATTGATGATATCGTGAAGATTTTTTTTTTTTTCGACCACGTATATATTGATCGAAAGTGTAAAGGTGAAAGATAGCGTATACTAACAGTATTGACAATATAAAAGTTCAAAAATTATTTTTTAATTAGGCTTCGTTAAAAGTGATGGTGGATTCACACTGGATTTAATTTTTCTGATCGTCGTCGCAGTCAAATTGACAGAGTGGCAATTTCAAAAAGATAATTTTGTAAATCTTATAGAAGTACAGTTATGAAACCGTTGTAGCGAATGGAAAAACACTGTCTTTAACTCAAGCCTCAAGATATTCAATTTATATTCCCACTGTTGACTAGGTTAACCTTATAGTTTAAATACACACAATGCTTCCAAAATCATTGACGTTCTCGCGATTTTGGTATTTACTATGACAGTAAAATCTAGGACGAAAAGCAATCTACAAGCCAGAATTTAATCTCAAGGCGCAGTAACTAACTTGATCCCTAAACAGTTTAGTCCTCGGTTAATATTTTTTGATCATCCATTGGAATAGTTTTAGAACATGAAAAGGTTTTCGACTTTTTGCGAATATAGTAACCACCCTCATTGAAAGCTCTCGTCATTAATTCAAATATTGCTATAAAATATATAAATATTTCAAAAAAAATTTTGTACCCCCAAAATATAGCAAAGGGGTTAGCCTTTGTAAATTAACAAATTCAATATTATGTTCAATACAATTCGTTATAGTAGCTAGTTGATATGCTATTGCAAAGCCACTGCAATGAAATTATACCACTTAACATAAAAGTTTACTCTCCTTTTAAAAACAAAAATCATCAAAGTGAATTTAACTTATAACTATATATACCGAATAATTCTAACCTACAAATATTTGTTTAAAATTATATTCGATTTTCGTGAACGTATCGTTAGTTATACAGAAGTACATCCCACCATACTTAGTATTTATTTACAATTAACCAAAAATAAAAATAGAAAATGTGACATCGCCGTAATGTTAAACCAAACAGTGCACACCAATTTAATTACCATCAACAACCATAACATAAGTCAATATACATCATAGTCGCATCAACAAAGTGAAATAATTCAACTGAACGAAACAATTAAATTTAAGTGGTAGAAAGGGGGTGGAGATGCAAGGATGAGGGGGATATGATGTTGAATTTTCTAAATTTTCAAATTCATAAAACATAATTTTCAAAAATGTTTTTAGTTTTGGGAAATTTTAATTTCATAACGCGCGCTAATTGCAAAATTTTTTGTCTTCAAAATGATATTATACATTATTATTGGGTCTGAGACGGGGCTGGGGGTTAAACATTGTGGAGGCGTTGTTATGAGCACTTACACATGTAGTTACATGACAAAAATAATTAAACAACACTTTGAAATCACATTTATTTACTTTTAATTTAAGAATTGTATGTGTATGCACATATATGAGCGTATGCGACAAGGGTGGCGATACGATATAGGTTGATTATGATAATGATAACGTTGACATAAAAATTTGTTGATTATTAAACACATGTCATTGTGTAACATAATATTTAATGAACAAAATATTTTTTGTGTGTTCGATGCTAAAAATTTTAAAAATTTTATACAACAAATCCTTTGATACCAACCTTAAAAAAAAACAAGTCCTTATCCACAACCGGTGATTTTTTTTAAACCCCTTCGTTATTTTAACTTACGTGAAACATAGATTTTACGAGAGTTGACAATATAGGATAATCTACTGCATTAAGAAATTGTTGTTGTTTGGGAAGTGGATTTTCTTCTAACTAAATAATTAAAAATCAACAAAAAGTTTAGATTTCACCCCTTCTTAGCGGTAAACTTTTAATGGTTTACATTTCTTACATTTGATGTAATTAAAAGTAAATTAGAAGTTTTTATTTTTTTTTTTGTTTTGGTTTGATTTAAAAAAATTTTGTTGTAATTTAATGAGATATTTTACCCTTTTGTAATGATTCATTAGAGTAAAAGTGGAGGTATGGTTTGATATCTCTTAAATGTTGTTGAACAATCTGATTGGACCAAATGACCAGTGAAATACCTTGCCGTTTGGTGTAATGTTTATAAGTAGTCCTGTTTGCTATTTACTATGCCGGAAGTTGATTAATTACCATAGCAACAGTAATCAAATAATTTATCATGAGTTCTGGGATAAAAATTCGAATCACTAAAATAATCGTCGTATGTACACGTAATCAGAGGAGACATATACATTTTTGGTCCTCCGAGCCGGACAATTGAAATTATCGAAGTTTTTATTACCACTTGGGTTTACAACATCAAAGTTTTCGTTACCACGTGTGTTATTATCAATATTTGGGTGTATAAAGACCAAGAACTGAGGTTAAGTTGTGTAACGGGAGTTAATCGTTTTATCAGAGATAGCCAAAGGATGCATAAAAAGACTGGTAATATATTATGGTAAGCGAGCAAACGTTAGTGTCGTATATAACATCTCGGCTGGGCATGAGGCAGCTGGCGTTGAAAAAATAATGTCACGCATTTTGAACAATCAAAATGAATTTATCATATCGTCATCATTTATGACATCTTTTAATCGAACGGTAACCCAGTCTCTAGATGAACCGAATTGTTCGGTGAGATTACCCAATACAAGAATTTCCCGACTTTTAAGGACTTATATATCGCATCTGTGCTCGCAGTAGGATAGGATTGAATGATTTACAGAAATTCCAATATTTGAGAGGTTGTCTTCCGAGAGAGGCAGCTGACTTGTTTAGACACATACCAGTCTCAGACGCAAATTACTCACAACCTTGACAACAAATATGCAAACGTTATGACAAACGTAAATATGTCTTAAATGCTTAAGTAAAACAGTTTATCAACCATTCAAATATGCAAGTAGCTTCAGTCAAGAAACTCAGACAAATACATAACACAACAAGCCAGCAAGTAAAGAGTTTTCATCATTTGAAGAATGTTTGAGGTTTATTAGGGAGGCGTTAGAATCTTGTGACTCATCCAAACAAATCTCATCAAAAACGCAAGTAATTAAATCACATGTACTAACGGCGTCGACATTCGAAGAATGTGTATTGTGCAAGACGGATCAAAAACTTTATCAATGCGATTAATTTACATGTTTTAGTCCAACTGAGCGAAAGAGCAAGTTTCCAAGCTTCACGTATGCTTTAACTGTCTGGCTCTACGATTTAGAGCCCAAGAATGCTGAACTCAACAAAGATGCATCAAATGTGATCGAAATTATTTCTGCATAATATAGATATAGTTGCAAATCAGAGTCGCATAGTCCCAGTTTAACAACATCAGTCAATCATTAATCGATCGATGTGAGTAATTCAAAGTAGGTAATGTGCTGTTAGATTCAGAGCCACAAATCTCGTTTATTTCGAAAAAAATCGTTAATCAATTGGAAATGCATATAGTAACCTAAGGTAATTAAGCGTTGAAGGTGTCCCAACATCCGCTGTGATCCGCACAATGGTAGTGTTTCCTCATATACAATCGTAAAAAAATTATTTAGCATAAAATAGGATAAAATATAGCATAAAATAGTATAAAATAAAATAGAGTATGATAACATAAAATAGCATAAAATAACATAAAACACCATAAAATAACATAAAATTGCATAAAACATAGCATGAAATAGCCTAAAATAGCATAAAATAACATGAAAGAGCATTAATTAGCCCGAAATAGCATGAAACAAAATAAAATAGCATTGATTAGCATGAAATAGCATAAAATAACATAAACTAACATAAAATAGCTTAATATAGCATAAAATATCATAACATATAGCGTAAAATCATACAATATAGCATAAAATATAGCATACAATCATAAAATATAGCATAAAATAACATTTAATTGCAGTAAATAACCTAAAATAGCATAAAATATCATAAAATAACGTAAAATAGCATAAAATTGCACTAAACAGCATAAAATATAGCATAAAATAGCATAACATAACATAAAATAGAATAAAATAACATAAAATATAACATAAAATAGCATAAAATAAGATAAAATAGAATAACATAACATAAAATAGCATAAAATAATGTAAAATTGCAGTTAGCCTAAAATAGCACAAAATAACATAATATAGCATTAATTAGCATAAAATTGACTAAAATAGCATAAAATAGCATAAAATAGCATAAAATAACATAAAATACGATAAAATAGCATAAAATAGTATAAAATAACATAAAAGAGCATTAATTAGCCTAAAATAGCACAAAATAACATAAAATAGCGTAAAATAACAATGAATAGCATTAATTAGCATAAAATAGCATAAAATAGCTTAAAATTGCATAAAATAACATAAAATAGAATAATATAACATAAAATATAGCATAAAATAGCATAAAATAAGATAAAATAGAATAACATAACATAAAATAGCATAAAATAATGTAAAATAGCAGTTAGCCTAAAATAGCACAAAATAACATGTTATAGCATTAATTAGCATAAAATTGCCTAAAATAGCATTAGCATAAAACAGCATAAATTAACATAAAATACGAGAAAATAGCATAAAATAGTATAAAATAACATCAAATAGCATTAATTAGCCTAAAATAGCACAAAATAACATAAAATTGCATAAAATAACAATGAATAGCATTAATTAGCATAAAATAGCATGAAAAAGCATAAAATAGCATAAAATTGCATAAAATAGCATCAAATAATAATGAATAGCATTAAATAGTCTCAACAATGAATAGCATAAAATAGCTTTTATGCTAATTAATGCTATTCATTGTTATTTTATGCTATTTTATGTTATTTTGTGCTATTTTAGGCTAACTAATGCTATTTTATGTTATTTTATACTATTTTATGCTATTTTTTCGTATTTTATGTTAATTTATGCTATTTTATGCTATTTTAGGCAATTTTATGCTAATTAAATAGCATAAAATAGCAAAGTGTTAGCAAAAGTATGAACTCAATTGCCAAATCGATCCCTCAGTTTCAACAAAAGCAGTCCAATTGATATCATCTCGGAGTGCAGGTTGTGTTCAATTCATTTTTGAATGGCAAATTAAAAATCAACGACAAAATCAATTTTTGTATGGGTGCTTGATGATGAAATTACCAATTTGAAAGAGACTCAGTCATATTATCGACATACTTCAGCGACTAGAAAATCCTGGGATGTGGAGAAATTATCCGTGAAACTGTCTGTACATCGAAATATGGAGTCATTGGGATCATCAATGAATTTAGCGTTGAGTTGACAGGCATCTATGGAAAAGAAATTTGCTAGAAACAAAACATTGGGCAAAACAACAAAGGAGTTTAGCACCACAATAAAACTGAGTATCGTGTTTGATGCTTCCGCCAAAACAGCAAACAGAATATCTTTCAATGTTTTATTAATGACAGGTGCAATTAATCAGGTATTAAATTAATCATTGTATTAAATCTGAGCTGAGACATTGACGATGAAGAACTAGCGCGCTTGATTGAAACAGAAAATCAGAGATTCCGCCCCCGTTGTAGTCCAGATACCATCCGGTCGTTGGAGATAAGTTGGAATGGTAGGACAAATAGGAATAATTTTACGTAGCAAAGCTGCTTCAAATGACTTCAGTATGTTGTCACATAATAATATCCCAGGTTTGTTTCTTAATTCGTATTTATACGATTTAAGGACTTCCTTATAGGAGTCCCAGTTCACACCAGCCTTTGTTCTCTTTGCAATTTTGAACAGCTTCTTGCATTCCAGCCGAAGGATTCAACTGATTTTGGTGCCTCTAACTTAGCAGCCCCATTCCTTTTAACTTTTAGCGTGATTACGCCTAAACCATAGCTAATTAAGCCATCTACCTTAGCGAGCACTTCCAATGTTTCCATATTTATGATGATTATAGCCGGCCTATAATCATGTTTAGTCACCTCCACCCAGTCTATCTTCCAGTTGTTGGTCGGCAACTAAGAATAGCCAATTCTAGTCAGCTCAATAGTCATCGGATCGCTTGGCTCAGCCAGAATCCACACACGAGCTCTTGGCCTGCAAGGGATGTCCTCTTGCGCAAGGACGTCTAGTTTGGCCCCAGGCGTACCTTGTGGCCTCTGGATAATTACCCATTGATCTTTGTCTTTTGGACAGGGTGCTCTCAAATTCTGGCTTAGATTCTACGGTTTTAGTATCCCACTCTAGTGTGGCTCTGTTCTTATCCAACCTTTCCTCTTAGCATTTAAGGACGGTTTATCCTTACCATGACGGTTTATCCTTACCTACAGTCCTGATTCTTTACTTTTTGCGTTACCAGCTTTCTAAGAGTGCCGGACTGTTTATTATTGTATTTTGGATCCATTTATGTCCCACAAGTAGTGGAGAATGTTCATCCTTCTGTAGGAAGACAAAAGTCGACAAAATTCTGTAAGCCCATTTTCTATGGAAGCATTAATCCTACCTAAAATTACGTCGCAGCAACCGCAAACCGCTGTGCCAACAAATGATTGGAATGCCTACCGCAATTTAAACCTAGCAGATCCAGCTTTCCACCAACCTGGCAATATCGAAGTTTTGATTGGCGCAGAACATTACCTAGCACTAATACAACCTGGCCACATCGAAAGCTCATCATCCAGTTTGGTAGCACAGGAGACTGTATTCGGATGGGTCAATGTCGAAAGTGGATGAAACACTTCAAAAGTTTTGGGAAATTGAGTAATTAAAACAACCCACACCATGCAGCCCCAGGAATATTTATGTGAAGAGATATTTACAAAGACAACTAAAAGAACTAACAATGGAAAATATATAGTTCAACTTCCATTTATTCAAAATGCACCACCACTAGGAGAATCTAAATCACAAGCCATCAAAATACTCCAAGCAGTTGAACGCAGGCTTCGCAACGAACCAGAGTTACAGTAACAATACATGACATTCATGGAAGAATATTTAAAACTAGGGCATATGGAATTAATACCATCACATGAAGGTAATGTTCAATGTGAACACTCATACTACCTGCCACATCATTCCATCACCAAAGTAGACAGCAGCACTACAAAACTGCGTGTCGTATTTGATGCTTCTGCGAAAACCAGCACAGGCATATCCCTAAACAACAGCCTACTTATTGGGCCGACCATTCAGCAAACATTACAACAAATATTACTGCGATTCCGTTTTTTCAAGTTTGTAATGACCGCAGACATTGAGAAAATGTTTTGCCAAATTCTCATCGATAAAAAGCAAACCGACTACCAGCGCATAGTATGGCGTAAAAATCCTACGGATACCATAGAAGAATACCGCCTATTGACCTTCAAGCGCTCCGTTTTTATCAACAAGGGTACTTCGTCAACTTACCGATGACTACCAAGTTAACTTTCCATTGGCTTCCGCAGCTATTGAACGAGACTTCTATGTTGACGACCTCATGACTGGTGCCGATTCGGAAGCTGACCTCATGGAACTGAAGAATGAAATAATGCATGTCATGAACAGTGTATGTTTGAACTTAAGAAAGTGGTCTACAAATTCATAAAATTTAATTGCAACCATCCCAAGAGCAGATCTGGAAATATCACCTATTCAAATAAATCAAGACCAGACGTACGTTAAAGTCCTGGGTATATTTTGGGATTCTCAAAGAGATATTTTTTCCTACAAAATCAACCTGGATGATGAGCCTACACTAAATAAATGAGGTATGTTATCCGAAGCCTCAAGGCTATTTGATCCACATGGCTGGTTAGCCCCAGTTATAATATATATAAAAATATTATTCAAAAACTTTGGATGCTTCCACTAAATTGGGATAACCAACTTCCGGAGGAGGTTAAAGGGGACTGGTTAAGGTTCCAAAGCGAGGCGCATTAAATTCAAACTATTGAAATTCCACGATGGCTCAGGTTCACAACCACCACTATCAATCTACATGGATTTGCAGATGTCTCAAAGAATGCATACGCTGCAGTAATTTATAAGAACTCCAATTGATGACAACCAATTCAACGTTACCATTGTATCAGCAAAAACGAAAGTCGCACCTGTTAAATAAATTTCAATAGCAAAACTAGAATTATGTACTGCCGTATTGTTTGCTAATCTCATGGACAGTGTGCTGCAATTATTGGTTGACAGATCAAGAACAATTCACCTATGGAGCGATTCAACAATTGTATTATGTTGGCTTTCAACGATACCTCGAAATCTGGGAACTTTCGAAGGAAATCGCGTTTCTCAAGTTATTGAATCATATCCACGAAAATATTGGAACCACATTACTTCAGCACATAATCCAGCTGACGTCGCATCAAGGGGAATTCTACCCACACAACTTTTGGACCACAGCATGTGGTGGAATGGACTATCCTGGCTTCAACTACCAGAGCATCAATGGCTAAAATTTGCACAATCTCAAGATACAATGACAGACATGGATACTATCAGTTGTAACATTTCAAACCCTATAACCATAGACACCATATTCGATAGATTAATAACCAAATTTTCGAATTTTAATCAAATAATAAGACAATTAGCCTGGTGTCTAAAATTTATTAACAATCTAAAATTAAAAAAAGGAATAACCATTCTTAATAATAATAATTCTAAATACAAGATTACATTAACCGCGCAAGATTTGATTAAAGCTACCCAATATATAGTGAGATGGATTCAACAAAAGCATTTTAAACCTGAGCTAATCCAACTCAAAACTAACTCACCATTAAATAAAAAAAGTATAATAAAAGCTTTAAATCCATTTATAGATGAGAATGATATAATCCGAGTAGGTGGTCGAATAGATAAAGCAGCTGTAGCATATGGCATAAAACATCCGATGATTCTTCCAGCATCAGATCCAATCATTCCAATCTTTGTCAGAACAATGCATGAACAACATTTACATGCCGGACCATCTCTCCTCCTCAACATAGTCCGACAAAATTATTGGATTATTGGATGTCATCGACAGAACCAGGGAACACTCCAACCTATGATGGCGGATCTTCCAGTTAGTAGAGTGACGTTAGTACGACCATTCATTACAACAGGCGTCGATTATGCTGGACCCCTTTAAATCCGCTCATCGAAACGAAGAGGCTCTAAATTGGAGAAAGCCTATATTGCTGTTTTTGTCTGTTACAGCACTAAGGCAGTTCATATAGAACTCGCCGGCGATATGTTAACTGAGAGCTTTATTGCAGCTTTTAGAAGATTTATTAGCCGACGAGGATTATGTCGACATGCACAGCGACAATGGCTCGAACTTCATTGGAGCCAATAAAGAACTTAAAGAATTATTTAAAATTGTCAAAGATATTTCTATTTCTAATTTTCTTTCAAAGGCACAAATTAATTGGCATTTCAACCTACCAGCATCACCACATTTTGGTGGAATATTTGAAGCTGCTGTGGAATCAATAAAATTTCACCTTCGGAGAACACTGACTAATACATCACTAACATATGAAGAGATGGGCACATTGCTTATGCAAATCGAGGCGCTATTAAACTCGAGACCTCTATATATCACATCGGAAGATGATCTTAACCTACTGACACCAGCTCACTTCCTTATTGGGCACACATTCACATCATTGCCAGATCCAGATTTGACGCACCTAAAACTAAACCATTTGTCTAGATGGCAATATATTCAGCGGCTACGTCAGGAATTTTGGAAACATTGGCCTCAAGCATACCTGGTCACCACCTAATGAATGGATCCTCGGTCGAGTCATCGAAACCCATCCTGGAATAGATGATATAGTCCGTGTTGTTACCATCAAGACTTCTGACACAATCCTAAAACGACCTGTGGTAAAGCTGTCCGTTCTGCCAATCCATTGAGAACTGGAGTTCTCAATGCCTGGGAGAATGTTTAGTTACCAATTCTTATATAAAAAAGCATAGTTTGTTTTGATTCACCCTTTAATTTGTAATACTAAAATCACAGTCATAGTTGAGAGTTTTGAAAAACGTTTGAAAATTTATTCTGTGTGCCAATTACCAAAACACGGATATGCACACAACCTCTAATCTCCTCGCCTTCATTGGATTTACACACACAGCAAACGTATTTGGTCGCAGTCCTTTTACCGATTTTGCTACATTGGCGACATCTCTTGCGACTCTTTACCACGCTTGGGAAATGTCCAATTGTTGGATTATTTCTCACTATTGGATGTCCCATAATTGAAGTAGAATTAGATTGCTGGGCTGAAGGTTGTCCTAAATAAAACTTGATAATTTTTTCTCGGAACTCCAATAAAGACAATTTTCGGTCTACATTTATTTTGTTGTAAATCCAACACGCATTCCAAACACAAATATCCAGCAAGTGGAAAAAAACTTTCATGTACCAGCGGATCGAACGTCTCGGACAAGCGTAGTATGAGATCATTTGGTCAGCCCAGTCGATGCCTGACATATTAGCATTATAGTCCCCAACAATTTTTGGCTTGGTGACTTCTGTATTTCGTTTTGTCTTCAAATTCACAACTTCGGCGTTGTGGTTTAAAGAGATCATTAGCACGTCGCGCTTGTCTTTCCACTTCATGACAATAATATTTTTAGAATTGCGCCGCCATGCAATTTCGCCTTTTTTTAATTTTCGTTTTATAACATATTGCGGGTTTCGCTTTCTGTTTGCTCGTAATGTTCCACACATATTTGTTTTAGAAGTAACTAAAAATTCTGCCAGGTCGATACTGCAATAATAGTTGTCCAAATAGAGTGTATGACCCTTTCCTAAATACTCCTTCATTAGATCTTTCACTACACCATATGAATGACCGTGTTCATTTGATACCGTTCCTTTTCCGGTATAAATAAACATATTTATTAAAAACCCACCTGGCGTACATAGCTCGTAAAACTTTATACCATACTTGTGCCTTTTGTTTGGAATATACTGTCGAAAGGAAAGTCTTCCCCGCCACAAAAGTAGAGCTTCATCCAAAGACAAATTTTGTGGTGGTCTATAAATTTTTTTTATATTATTCAAAATATGGTTTACAACGTTCTGAATCTTGTAAAGTCGAGTTGAACGGTCATAATTTGTTTCGTCATAAAAACACATACTTCTTAACACATTTTCAAATCGTATTCGACCCATTGTTCGGCCAAAAATATTTTGGACATACAGCTCGCTTTTGCTCCAATAATTTTGTAATGTGGGTTTTTGATTTAGCGGCATAAGAAGGCACAGGGCAAGCACTTGTTTAATCTCGAGAGATGTTGTGTCTTTCCACCGGTTAAAATTAGATTTTGCTCGGAGTGGTTTATGAGCATAAATAAGTTTAGCACGTGCGTTAGTCCACGATACTACTTTTGCCACTAAATCATCGTCAAACATTTGTGATAAATTCAGAATTGGTTCTGCATTGGATGTCAGATCAATAAATATTTCTTCATCACCCGTAAATACAATATCATTATTTTCAGACTCAATATCAATCCATATTTCATCATCGGATACTTCAATGTTTGCAATATCTTGCAAATCTAATACTTCTGAAAATTCAGATGACCCACTTTCGGTATCATAGATGCGAACACTGCTTCCAGAGTCTTCAAAATCCAACTCGCTGCCGCTAGAATCTAAATTGGATTCAACACTTGGATTGACAGAGGTTTTACGCTTACTCTCACCCTCCATTATTCAGACCTGCCTTTATATATATATATATATATATATATATATATATATATATATATATATTGAGGGAAATGTTGTTAAAAAGTTACAAAAATTTTCCGATTCTTACCTTCAATACAATAATAAAATCAAAAATTTTTAATTACTTTGAACTTTAAAAAAACTAAACCTAAAACTGGAACGGAACTAAATCACAAGTAAAATGCATTCGAAAACACAAGTTCATACGTGTACACCATACAAAAAACTACTATCGACTAAGAAAAATCTATCGTTTTACTTTTATTAAAATAATTTCAGGGAGTCCCATAAAAATCAAAATATCGCAATAACAAAAAGTCATACCCACAAACCGCTCGACACGAATGCGTGTCGTATACTAACTTGTAAACTATCGCGCAAAGCAAAACCTTTTAACACAAACCACTACAAAGTTATAGCAATATAAAGTTGTAGCATTTTGCGTCACATATTTGTGACATAAGTTTTTTTAACTCATGTCACAAATATGTGACGTTGAGTGGCGAACGTGTTAAAAGGAAGTGTATACACCGCCTCTTCAATCAAACAGTCGTTTCTATAATATGTCAAACTCGAAACTAAACCAATATGTCAGCAGAATATTTCACCCAGATTAAACGACATTCATTAACATTTTTTACCGTACAGCTTGTGACAATCTTATCAACATTTCTTGTAACGTCTAATTCACACGAAATCAGCATATACATATACTGTATACATAACTAAACGATCTGGGAATGGTTTTCCAGTTATCTGGTTCTAACATCAAAATGATGAAACAAACCTGAAAAATATGAAACAATAAAAAATGTCAACGCATTAATTAGCGTATTTGTGCGATATAATTTCATCTTGCATACATGTATACACGGATTGTCGCAAAAAGGGTTTTCCATTACGATATACACAAAATATGATTTTCACTTTTAATTCGGTCATGCATACCAACTCAACTTTGCGTAATACGATCACAATTCGTAATATCATTGTACTCGTCCCGCAACTTTTCGGTCGAACGTTTTATGAAATATGAAAAAGGTTACACATCCCGATTGGGAAACTCTTTACATATATAGATGTTGCACATTCACTGAACACGTTTCTAAATTATTTCTATGATAATCAAGACGAACACCATAATCATATGGTTAAGAACGAAACGCGAAATATTTATATACTTGTTGTTGCATTTATGTATACCATCGATTATATATATATATATATATATATATATATATATATATATATATATATATATATATATATATATATATATATATATATATATATATATATATATATATATATATATATAAATATATATATATATATATAATGTGCACAGCATAAAAAAAAATTTACCATGATCATGACGGATAAAATTTATTAAAACCAAAATGCATTGCGTTCGTATATTGTGTACTGTTGTTTAGATACGTTTGGTTTAGCATGGATTAACTTAAAGATCATAGATGCATGCTATGTGATTATTAAGAAAGCAACAGAAAATATTCTCACCTGAATTAGAAAAAAATAAAAATTAATTAAAAATATTTAACGATTTGAAACGTTTGATTTTGTTATGTTATGTTATGTTGTGTTATGTTACACTCGTATAATGGTATTGAAACGGGAAATCACGTGACTTAAATTCATTTGACAATATAAGTTAATTGAAATCAACTCTGTAAGTGAAACTCGTTGTGAATTATGGTTGTGTCACGCTAAGGTGGTTAAGTATACGACACATAACAACAATTTACCATGCTGTACGCATTCAAGATAAACTAATTTCCATTTGTTTCCCTCCAATACATAATTTTATGTAAGATAATATAAAAACATATAAATCTTATCACAATATCTTTCAATGATTAGAAGTATATAATACTCGTATAATAGTACATAGATAGACCCTCCAAAATAATTTCCCGACCAACCGACAAACAAAAAAAAAAAAAATATCCATATCTAAAATTAAAAATGAACAGCAACATTAAAACATGCACCGGAGAACTATATTATACACAAACTTATCATAAAAACATTAAAAAAATAAAAATAAAAATGTTTGGTCCAGACGCAATACGATCCAAAAATGTTTTTTTTTCCTTCATCCATATACATAAATTTATGTTTTGAGCGTAATAAATCTTATTCCCATTTCTTCCGAGATATGTGCCATGTTAGGCGGTTTTCATTTTTTTTTTATTATTATTTTACGAGTATTGTACTGTGTTGATGTCATCTATAAACAGTTATGTAATGTACTTGCTTCGAGATTTAGTGGATTTGAGTGTTCGGGAGATATTTTTCAAGGCAACTGAATTCAAAATGAAAACGTTTAAGGTAAAATCTTGCAAAATTCTTGTTTAACAGTTTTGGCTTAGATATTTAACAGTACCGGATAACATACCCAAGACTTTAAGCTATATATTTAAGAAGAAGTGGCCTCGAAAAGATTGGTATTGTAATAATTTTAGATACACAAGTAATGTGACGACACAGCAATACTACTTTAAAATATATGTACATTGTGGCCCGATTATGTTAAATGATACTTTAATCAAATGCTCTGGTCGTCAGTTTAAAAACTGCTATAAAAAAGTCAATTTTTCTACAAATAATTTTTAAGCAAAATAATATTACATTGGGACGATTTTGATTGTACATATATGGTAATCTTTTTTACTTATTTATTAGTAATATTACTTTAATTTATTTATAACTTTAAACTGAATTTCTAATATACTATATATTTTTTAATTTAACTTTAATGTCGACTCTTTGGTCGTTAACACTCGAATGAATATCATTCTTCTTTTTTTGTGACAGCAAATTATCAACCGGTAAATGTGATGTTTTCTCATACAGTGCAATCACGAGCAGTGTTGTACAAATAATAGTGTGCCCCTACAGTACTCCACCGCTAGACTGAAATTCGATATAATTTATTTTTACCAAAAATATTATACAATATAAAAAAAGGTAATCTAAGTGCTGAATTGACGGAGAGTTCTGAAGTTGATGTTATGCAAACCTGACTTTAGGTTTAACGGTTCTTCCAGATCTTGTAGTGTAGGGCTTGTCAACTGTTGGTTGATCGTTTGCTTCTTGAGCGGGTTGAAATTGAGTTGGAGCCTGTCCAACTTTCAGATCCAATGGTTGCGCTAACGTCTGCTGTTGCTTTACTTGGTCTAGTGGCTTATCGCTTTCACTGTCTACAGTGAAAAATGCCGGCTATAGCCGATCTATTGAGACTTTTGATGAGCGGCTACCGCTTTAAAAACTCAAATGATCCGTTCTACGGTTGTTGGAGAGCTGGACGCACTGAATCATTTCTAACGAAAACGTGAGTGCATTGATAAATGTCCTTGTGAAGAAAAACGTCACCTTTGGTATGGTTTGAAGTATGCGTTGGCTTTAGGGTGGACATGGTCTTTCGGAAATTACTGACGAATTCTGACTGATGAACTGCTCTCTTCTCGTTTTCGAAAAAATGTCCAGGCAGTCGTAGCGTTTGCCCATAAAGCATCTTCGCTGGTGTAGATTTAATGTCCGGCTTATAAGTTGATCTCAAGCCGAGTAATATCACTGGCAAAACTTTAGACCAACTAGATATCTGGTGACACATGATTGCTGATTTTAAGGTCCTGTGCTACTTTTCGATTAACCCATTTGACTGCGGATGGTAGCTCGTCGTTCTAAGGTGGTTAATATTTAAAAGCCTCGCCAATTCCTGAAACAAGTGAGATTCTCTTAGGGATACCAAAACGTGCGAACCATCCTGAAATTAAATGACTAGTAACTGTCTCTGCTGTCATGTTTGGAATTAGGATAGCTTCCGGCCATCTGGTGTACCAATCGATTATTGTGAGGCAATAACAATTCTCATCTGACTGAGGTAGTGGACCTATCAAATCGATATTTATGTAGTCAAATCGCTTATTTGGTGGCATGGTTGTTTGAACTTCCGATTTATTATGCCTTGTAGTTTTAGAGCGCTGACACGCTAAACAGTGTTTTACAAATGTCTGACAGTCTTTGCGCATTCCTTTTCACACGTATCTCTCCTGGACCAGGACTCCTGGTGTTGGGTTCCTCTTACACCAGGGTGTGAAAGACTGTGGAGACTTCCGATTACTTCATCTCTGAATTTCTTTGTAATGTAAGGACGAACTTTGTCATTGTGGATATTACAAAGTAACGGTGTACTGGTACCTGGAATAGTAATTGCTTTTAGACTTAATGTGTAATTACTATTATTGCTTAGTGACTCCAATTGTTGATCCACCGCTAGCTCGTTGTAGTTCATCGGTGTACTATTATGTATCCCATTGATACGAGATAGAAAATCTGCTGGAAATATATATCGGTTGAAAACTGCGCCATAAAATCGAGGTGTCGACTTTGCCTCGGAGAAGCTTTGTCTAGCTTTTGCCGGAACGCAAAAACTAATGGTTTATGATCGGTGTATATATGACACTGTCTACCCTCAATCATATACCTGAAATATTTTACTCCTAAGTAAATCGCCAATAGCTCGCGGTCGTATGTACTATACTTTTGTTGCGTATTGTCTAGTTTCTTTGAAAAAAACCTAGAGGTTGTGGTTGTTTGTTTACTATTTGATGCAATACCGCTCCAACTGCATTGTCTGAAGCATCAACTGACAATGCTAATGGTGCATCGGATGATGGATGACAAAGCAAGGTTGATGTTGACAAATCATCTTTGCACTGATTAAATGCCAAAATAGTCTCGTCATCCCAGATGAGCAGTGTTTTGTCGTTTTTCTTATTTCCCTTGATCATTTTCTGTAATATCATTTGATGATTGACGGCATGTGGGATAAACTTTCTGTAGTAATTTATCATTGCCAAAAATTGTTTAAGCGCTTTGGCAACTGTTGGAAGCTTAAACTGTCGAATAGCTTCAACCTTTTCTGGCAATGGTTGAATACCAGCTGATGAATTATGATAGTCTAGTAAATGTATTATTGACTTCCGAAACTCACATTTCGATGGATTGATGCACAAGTTAAACTCCCGCTGACGTTAAACACTTAACGCAAGTGAATTTCGTGCTCTTTACCATCGGATGATGCAAGCAGGATATCGTCAATATAAAAAAAAAACAAATTCCAAACCTCGTAGAACTTCAGCGATGAACCTTTGAAATGTCTGTGCTGCATTGCACAACCCAAACGTCATGTACAAGAATTCAAACAGCTCAAACCGTGTTGTTATCGCAGTCTTGTGTACGTCCGCTGGATCGATGGGAACTTGATGAAACGCCTTCTGTAGATCGATTTTTGAAAAAATTGTTTTCCCGTGAAGAATATGTCCGCAATCGTTGATGTACAGCAAAGGATATTTATCCGGCGTTGTAATGGCATTTAAAGCTCTAAAGTCTCCACATGGCCTCCAAGAACCATCTTTTTTTAAAACAATGTGCAAGGGTCTACAAATTCCTTATTTCATTAATTCTTCAAATTCGGATCTCGCTGCTTTAAACTTTTCTGGAGAAAGGCGTCTCGGCTTTGAACTGACTGGATGACCTGTTGTCTCAATTTGGTGTGTAACTCTTATATTTGGCCTAATGATCTCGCCTTTATATCGTGTTATATCACAAAATTCATGTAAAAGCGTCGCAAACGGGTGCTTCATATTGTACGTTTTTATTGATAAACCACAGATATTAGTTGAAACCCCACGCGTTTCCATTGACGTTACGCTGTCAATTAATTTGTTGTTAGCGACATCCACAAGTAGGTTGTAGTTTGATAAAAAATCCGACCCGATTATCGGTTGCTTGACGTCTGCAATCGTGAATGTCCATGGAAGTGATCTTCGTAGCCCTAAGTGTAATTGTAATCGCTTCTCCCCGAAAATTGGAATCGTGGAGCCATTAGCAGCATATAGAAATTTTGACAACGGAGTAGCTGAACGTAATGCGTAGTGTCGTGGTAGTACCGAAATATCCGCCCCGGTGTCGATTAAAAAGTTGATTTTGCTCGTGTTGTCGTGAATGCATAGTTGATTGACAATATTTATGCTGCGTAATAATGTTTCTGATGTTGATTGAGTTATATCGCCATTGTTGTTGATGCATGATGGTTTTGAGGTTTTTGGATTGCAAGTGTTACCAATGATTTTGCTGTTGTTTGGCAACACACTGTTTGACGTGTTATGCTTGTTAGTACAGGGTAAGCTATGCTTTCAGAATATCTACTTGTACTGGGTGTCCAAAATTACATGGTTGAACACATTTACTTGCCTACATTCCATACTGCCGATGATACCAGCATGTAGTTGGTTGTTTTGAAGGCGATCAGTTTAGCCTCCGAAATTGATTGCGGTCCCGTGACTTTGATCTTGAACGATCTAAATAAGGCGACGAATATCCAACAGAAAGCTGTTGCACTTTACGGGTTAACTCTTCTAATTGATGCTGAATTTGGTGCTGGTCAAACGATGGTTTACTCGGTTCTTGAGTAGAAACATTAAATGATGCTTGATTTATTAGGTTTACTGACAAGTTCATGGAGTCCATGACTGGATCTGCCACTCTCGCCAGTTCTGCCAAGTCACCCTTGCTAGCACATACTATTGTTTTCGCTTGGACTGGCAAACGGCTTAACCAAAAATTCTTGAGTAATTTTTCATCCGTTGTGCCACTCACTTGGCAAAGCTCATTTAAATCGTTTTGTGAGGACTCTGCATAAGCTGTAAGCACCGCTTTTTTCAGATTATCGTATTGATTCGTAGGAGGTGGATTGCTACCTGCATCATGCACTTGGTTGACTATGTGTGCATCCAACGAAGCAACCACTGTACCAAATTTCATTTTTTCCGAAACATTATTGATATAAAACCAATGATCGAGTTGAAGAAACCAAGTTTCGACATTATCCTTTTTTAAATATAAAGATTGGTACCCTAGACGCAACTTCATTCACGTGATCCGCTTTTGCACCGTTACTATCTTTAGGAGTTACAGTCTCCTCCGGTTTTTCGTCTGGTATATCTCTTTTAATTTAGCACGATTCAATTTTATAAATAAATTGAATATGTAACTCTAAAAAAAGCTCTAATAAAGCGATAGATATTGATTTGAATGGTGCGCTTCTGTTGTTGTATGTGTTTGTAATAAATAAAATTACACGTGCCACAAGGATATACTCGAATGTTCTTTGGTTGTACTAATTATAGGTCACCAGTATGGTAATCTTTTTTACTTATTTATTAGTAATATTACTTTAATTTATATACAACTTTAAATGAATTTCTAATATATTATATATTTTTAATTTAACTTTAATGTCGACTCTTTGGTCGTTAACACTCGAATGAATATCATTCTTCTTTTTTTATGACAGCAAATTATCAACCGGTAAATGTGATGTTTTCTCATACAGTGCAATCACGAGCAGTATTGCACAAATAATAGTGTGCCCCCACTCATTCAATACAACTCGTAATAGTGGCCCGATTGTAATTAATGATATCTTAATTAAAAGCTCTGGTCATCAGTATAAATACTGCAATAAAAAAGTTAAACTTTTCAACAAAAAATTTCAATGCAAATAAATTCAAGCACTACAAGTAAAATAAAATATACTCCGAAGACATATATTTTAGATACACCCAGAATGCCCAAACGATTTTTGCCCAAACGCAATGTGTGTTCTATAATGAAGAAGGAAAGTTAAAAATACCAGTGCAGTAGCATCGTTAAACCTTTTGAACATTGCTAGTTTATTCTTTTCTATTTTTTTGCTTCAAAAAGTATGGGATAGATCTAAGCACGTGTACTCAGATCTATCCGATACAGGCTACATACTACAGGTTGCTGCTAATCAATTTGGTAACTAAAACTGTTTTAGTCAATCACCATAATGATTGAAATCGATAACGCTTATCTCGATATAGATTGAAAATCGTACTGCCAGAAAATTCAGTTATCAATTTTTGTATCGTCGCCTACATAAACGTGTAACTGATAATTATGAGTCCAGAGAATGATTTCAAAACCTAATTTGTAAAATTAATTTAAACCCAGAGAAGTCTCTATACTATTTGCAATTAGAAGCAGAATTACGGATATTCAACGAAACAGAATGTGATTCCAATCTGATTATTATTCAGATGAACGTGTCAATACTTAATTTTTAATTTTAATTTAATGTCGCCATTCATGCTACCCAACTTAATTTGCATTCTTTATATGGAATTAAATTGAACAGAATATATAATTGAAACATTTTGATTTTGTGTCGTGTGGGTGGCACAATTTCTCGATATACGTTAATTATATGTCGATTGATTATTATAATTGGTGCGCGTACACTTTATCAGAAGCTGTGTGTTTTCCATTTTAATTTTAACAGCTGATTACGATTTTTTAGTATTTATGTCTATGTAATGTTATTGGTAATCCAAATTTGATTGACTTATCACTTAAGCATATCACTTAAACTATAAATACATATATTTACTATATAAAAAAATCGAAATCTAATTTTATGTTCGTTATTTTGCATTTTTAATTAATTAATTTAATCTTTTGGCTTAATTTATTATTGTTGCACTTATGACCGATTGTTGTTTGTTTTCGTTTTTCGCGATAAATTTCATTGGACAAACTAAATTATTCAAAGAAAGCGAGGAAAGAGCGCTACTAAAGAATATAATAATAAAGTATGATCTGTAGAGCACTTTACACATACTCTAATAATTATTTTATTTTCCCACTATATCTTGATTTTGACTTTAAATCAATCCAACTTTAAAACTAACATTTATGCATTACTTGGCTTGTTTTCGAGTTATTCTAATATCTCCCATTAAGGGAAGTTAATGGACAGTTTTTCGTGATGGTTTGGTCAGTCGAACAAAAAAAAATTGTTTCGACTGGCGAGTGTTACTGGAATTAAAATTTGCATTATTTGTCCAGTGGTAAAGTAACCAATGCAATTTAAGTATCAAGACTATATTAATTTAATGACGGCAGATATCTAAGAAACTTCTAAGATAAAAGCTCTGTATAGAGATCTTAATACTTAATAGTTTACTGCGCAGAACTTTTTCGGTTGTAGTGCTCGATTTATAAAAGAGCAAGAATTGAAAATAGGTGAAAATGTTTTAGTAAGCTTTGGTATTATTAATTATAACCATCACTAGTAACCAGTTTGCGTACAAATCATCGTGACATACTGGTCATCTATATTATTAGATCTATATTATCTAATAATATAGATGTTTGTGTTTGAGTTTTACAACCTAGTGAATTGTAAATAAATGTTCGTTGAAGCCCAATAAAAGTGTTAAAGGTTTTAGCTCCAAAGCCATGAGTGCATTTTTCCCAGAATAATCCCTTCACAATTTCAACAAAATCAAATTACAATCAAATTGAAATTTAATATTGGAAAAGTCATCGCCTTTTCAATAACCGCCTGAAAATAATAAAATTAAAATGTTTGCCCATAAAATGTTTCATGGGTATCTGATAGATCATCCTTTATACAAAAAAATAATAAGGAAGACAACTTTCAGATAAAACTATGGTAAGGTGAAAAAAATTTAATCAACGACCTACCTGGTCGATTCGTATTTCACTTTTGTATTGTAACTTTGCGTTAATGATTCTTGGTTGGTTTGTCTGGTTGTTTCTTAATTATATTTAAATTAATTCAATTTTTTTTTGTGTATACGGTCTGCCTTCTACTATGCGGTTGTTTGATTTAAATATTAGGCGCCTTCATATCAATATCGTATAGCTGTCTATTTATGTATAAGTATTGATAACCAAAATAGGTTTTTATTGACCATTGTTAGCATGTTAATACCTTATCCACAATTGAATTCCATTAGTGTTGATCTAGTTTGTATTCCTTAGACTCTTGGAGAATGGTAAGCCCGCAGTGACATCTCAGTCTATCTGTTTATACTAAATAATGGCTCTTAAAGAAAAACCGAAATATCGAGTAAAAGGTTACTACAAAAATCGTTTATTTCGTGCAATAAATCGATAAGTCCAAAACATTATTTTTTAAAAGCAGGATTTGAATTTTTTAATTTCTAAAAAGCATATAGAAGAGTTTTTTTGCAAAGCGCCGGGCCCATCACTCACCTTTTTCTAGATATACTTGGAAGGAAAAGACCTTAAAACTGTATTAGGATATGATCAGCATTTCCAGTTCACAATCATGTATCTATAATCAGCAATGTTTCCATTAAAAATTAAATTAATGGACTAATTTTTTCAAGCCGGAGGCTGTTATTATTTTAAACATCCCATCGTTGTTTCATCCCAAAAATTATTAAGTGTATCGTTATAAATTTAAATATAATAATATAATAATATAATAATATAATAATATAGTAATATAATAATATAATAATATAATAATATAATAATATAATAATATAATAATATAATAATATAATAATATAATAATATAATAATATAATAATATAATAATATAATAATATAATAATATAATAATATAATAATATAATAATATAATAATATAATAATATAATAATATAATAATATAATAATATAATAATATAATAATATAATAATATAATAATATAATAATATAATAATATAATAATATAATAATATAATAATATAATAATATAATAATATAATAATATAATAATATAATAATATAATAATATAATAATATAATAATATAATAATATAATAATATAATAATATAATAATATAATAATATAATAATATAATAATATAATAATATAATAATATAATAATATAATAATATAATAATATAATAATATAATAATATAATAATATAATAATATAATAATATAATAATATAATAATATAATAATATAATAATATAATAATATAATAATATAATAATATAATAATATAATAATATAATAATATAATAATATAATAATATAATAATATAATAATATAATAATATAATAATATAATAATATAATAATATAATAATATAATAATATAATAATATAATAATATAATAATATAATAATATAATAATATAATAATATAATAATATAATAATATAATAATATAATAATATAATAATATAATAATATAATAATATAATAATATAATAATATTGGGGAACACGGAACGTACTAAGCTTGCCATTAGACCCGGAGATCTCCAAAACTAATCAGACGGCTGATTACTCGCTCGATATTTTAGCTCTGCAAAAGCTAAGATGGTCAATGAGCGGCATCCATGACATCACCAATGGTTAAACTCCCTACGATTTCGGTTACCACAATATAGACGAATTTATAATCTAGCCATTACAAGCATTATTTTCTTTCAAAAAAGAATTCACACAGTACCGTGAAGATCAAATAAATCGTTCACATCAAGATCTCATAGAGACATTTCAAAGCATTACTGACGTTCGGAAGAAACCTTTCGTCAGATTAAAGTTAATTAAAACAGTCTATAGATCGAACTCTTTTCAATTAATTTGCCACTTTCAATTGACAACAGTCATTTTTAAACTAGCTTCTCCTTCTTATTTGGCAAACCAGAGCCATTAAACAAACTGCCAATGAAAATCATGTGTCCTATTTTAAAAAATGGAAGTCCAATAAACGAAATGTTCTGCGTACAATAGGAACCCTGAATTCAATATCTTAGCTTTTACTTAAAGCATTCAAATGAAAACTAATTTTACCGAAAAAAATTTACGCACTAAACTATCTTCATCCTTTGACTAGTTGGCTCACCTAAGTGGCCATAACTTTTAAAATATTCTTACAAACCCTTTGTGGTGCATGGATTCTCCTATGCAATTCAATTTGCCAATGCAGTACTGGTGTTTTAAAGATAATCAATGAAGAAGGAGTGACCGTAAGTTTCATAACCGTAAAAGCTAAAGTGTCACCAGTGGAACAAAGATGACTACTAAAACTGAAGCCATGTGCGCAAAAACTAAAAAGCTAATTTCTGAGATAATACGTACAAGTGCCTCCTTCCACCATTGAAACGATATTAATTCGTTTGGAACCTTTAATTCGGCATAATTCTTATCTAAATCGAGTTAGAAAAGTTTAATCGACTTTAATGACTTTACTAATCTACGCAAATAATTACATCAAACATGAAATTTGTCACTCATTGCGCAATTGATAATTCAATGAATCCTTTTTCCATTTCATTAAATTTTCCTAAAACAAAAATTTGTATATTTAATCCTAAAAATTGTTAATTTCTTTATGTTTTATCGTAATTCCAGCAAAAATAGGAAAAGGGGTAAAACCTTCAAGAATTGATACACAAGAAAGAAAACTATGTAGAGATTATTAAAATTATTTGTGTAGGTTCAGTTTCTTTGTTATCCTTTCTTTGCTGTAATCATCGTAAAAAATATCGCGTGTTTTTTTTGTCATTTATAAATTAGTTTGAGTGTGTGTGTGTGTGTGTGTGTATACATCATGATTTGAAAAGTTTTTTGTTACATGTGATTTAGATGATGGAAAATTGTTAAGTTCTCTGAATATTTTTTCATTAACGAAATATTTACAAAGAGATAGGAGAAGAAAAATTTGAAACCCTTTCGCTACATAAAATTTCGTCATTTGGTGGGTATACACCATGATGATGTTTGTGCTAATGAAGATTAAATTTCAAATTTGTTAGTATATATAGTATAAATCCTATATATAGGATGAATTTTTAAATGTTTAATCGAACAAGCATCACCGTACTGTAACATTAATAATGATCTGGTTCCGGCTAAGAGCGAATCCATAGTTGATTATTGTTTGGATTTATAAATTTGGTTACACAATTTGGGCTACTGGGAAATCGGGTTAATGGAACGAAAATAGGTGTTCTACGTAGTTGCACTCAGTCGCAACTTATAGTTAGCACTAAGTCGTTCCGTTACAGTGCTTATATTGTAATCTGCGCCAATATAAATGACATTATAATAAACATGTTCAATATGTGTCAAATGCTGTATTTGTTTAATCCTCGAAGTGTTCAATAATCCTCGAAGTGTTTAGCCGTGAATGCTCTGCCCCTATCGGTTCTAAAATATTCTGGAACCCCAAAAATTGATTGGTGAATTTTCATATCCATAAAAATGTTCGAAAATGCATCTACGACTGACAAAACATATTTGTAGCTTTTCTTGGTTAACATCATTGGCCCCAAATGAATAAGATGTAATATGGATAGGGGATACCCTCCTTTCGGCAAAGGATTGAAAAATCTTTCTTGCTTTCCTTGCTTTCTGTTCCCAAATACACACGCGATAGAGTTTAAACGGAATCTTCAAAGTTTTAATTTTTTTTTGTATTTTTTTTGTATTTTTTATTTTTACAATCTAAGGCCGAAGCTCACCCAACTCTTTTACGGTTATTTTAACGTCCTACTTTATCCAACGAGGGCCAAATCGAGGACGCACGAATACAGGTTCGCGATTTTTAAATATCCATCTGCTCAATGCATTGCTCCATGCCAGCCTGTACTGGCATGTACGATGGTTCGGCCCATAGATTCGGCACACCAACAAGGGGTCATAGTTGTGTTCATCGTCATCACCGATCGTAATCAGGTGATGAAAAAAGTTTTAATTATTTTAAGTTTCTCGTCTTTCTCTTGTGCATTTCTAATTCGTTCAAGTAACAAACTGGTGATTCTCAAAGTAACTGGATTTCGGCTTAACGCAACTACATGCTTTATTCTAAAGTATGATGATACTCCTGTAATTGTAAGGCCCAACCTGCAATTCTTGCCGCTATCACATTTTTAGCCATAGTTTGCTTGAAAGTAGTACAATCAGTAAATAATTTAATATTAACACCAAATAAATACAACCTTAACTTCTCCAGTGCTCTCAGTAACGAGATTTCGGTCGTTCTTCGACTGTAATAGTAAACCGGATTGAGTTTACTCTATAAATCGAGCGAGAGTTTACTATCTTTTACAATCTTGCAGAATTGCTCCATAGTCCAGCATACTTGCATCCGTGTGTAACTCTCTGCTTTTGGTTTATAAATTTTCAAAATAGAATCTGACATTAAGAGCCTCTTTAAATCGCAAAACGTATCCCGTTGCTTTTCACCAAATATGTACGTAGCATTCTTTTTTATTAGTTCGATGAGTAGTTTGGCTAGTAGGGCATAATCTGGAATGAATTTTCTAAAAATTCCAGTTAAGCATAGAAATCCCTAGACGTTTTTAACCGAATCTGGCTCTGGAAACTTCGTTTTGGATTTCACGTATCTAATACCAATTTTAAAATATTCAAGTTCTATTTTACATTTATTGACAGGATGATTGTGACGTCCATATATTCCAAAATATGACCGGCTGAAATTAAATCTTTAAATATTATATTAATATAACGTTGGAGAGCTGGTGGTGAAACACAAAGCCCGAACGGCAAAACTGTTAGTGTCCTGCAGGTGTCACCAACGCTGTATACTTTCTACTATGTTAATCTGCTAGAACGTGGAAAAATCCATTTTCACATCACAATTTCTTTGTTAAGCCTTCTATAATCTATACATATTCTTTTACCAACGTCCTTATTTCTAACCAAACCAATTGGCGAAGCGTATTATGAAATACTATCGAAACAATTTCTAAACGAGAAGCCAATGAGATTGTCGCAGTCGTATAACACAGTCGGACACAGTAGGACACAGTCGTATGGAATGTGATTCTGATCATGGATAAATTGAAAAGCTAAAAAAAATGATTTAGATACATTTCTTTTGAAGACCCACAGATACATCTAAAAAAACTTAACGAGGCGGGAGATAAATTTGTCAAGGGTAGGGAGTTCACAATTTACACAGCCTTTGACAAGAGTAATTAAATTAAATCAAAAACTGAACGTAATTCAAGACAATCACAACACATCCTAGGTAAAACCAATGTAGTCTCTGATACTCTATTGCGAACATCAGATCACGAAACTACTACAGTCAAAACTAACTTCGACTTTACAATAATTAACAAAAAAGCAGACTTGGAACTCCAGAATTTACTTTCTGGTTCCGTTTGTCACACTATAGTTTCCATATGAAACAAGAGCTTTTCAAATTTCCTGGCTTAAAAATCTATTGTGGAATATCAACAGGGAACAACCGACTTTATATTGTGGAATCTCTACGTCGGAATCAAATAATTGGACATTCTATATCAGGTCGATTTTAGCATTTATACTTTGTAAAATCACTTTCTCCATCGAACTGATACACATTTCTCTTAACCTATGTCGATTGTTTTATATGCTGACCCGAAGCGTACTGCATGAAAGAAATAAAGTCCGGAGAAACCATTAACCTACTAGGTGAGTTCTTCCTCAGTGATCCTCTTTCACCTATTCCAACCCCAGACAGAGTCGTCGACCATCTACGAAAATCTCATACCGGTACGTATGGGATTATATCCTCCTTACGAAGGGCCATACTAGCTCATATGACGATTCCGCAAGCACTTCATCATATTAATCAAAGAGAAGCACCACTACATTTCAATCGATGGATCAAAACCCGCATATGGAATACTTTGTTCAGCCAATCAAACAATTGACTCGCGAACAAACAATTCGGTACGTTTATAGAGAACACATTAGTTCGAATTTTCTCGGAATAATAATTATGTGTACCGTTATTTTAACTATTCAGATTGGAGTGTGTGCGTGTATTTTCGATCTGATGAGGATTCTGCATATGCAGCCAGAATGTTGATTCGGTTTGGGCCAGCAACGGTATTTTAAATCCGTTTTATTATTATTATTGGAACTTTTTTCCCTACCATAATTAATTTCTTTAACGATTTGAACGCTACACTAAACTTTTTACCTTTTTAGTGAATACCTCACCTCGCATCTCTGAACGTCGTATACCAGAATGCTAATATTTTATTCATAATATGCTGTATGATGCTGCAACAACTATAAACTATACACTAATAACAATAAAAGTCAAATGTAAATATGTATTTAAGAATGATGTATCGATATGTTTATTGAGTATGAAGAGGATCTTTGTTTGGTCAAAGAAAATATACTATATCAGAAGTGAAGACACAAACAAAATAGTACGGGCACCAATATTTTTTCTGCAAAACCCATATTTTTTAAATCCATCTAGTGAGTAACATTAATTTCATTTATATAAAGTTACAATAAAGCTTCAATGTGATAGATTTTTTTATGGAATTTGTTTTATTTACATTTGTTTTTCTTCACAGTCACATGCATATAAAATATACTTTATTTATATAAAAGCACTAACCCAAATGTTTTTCGGTTGGTTTTCGTTATTTCTTGTGTGATCACCGATCGCATGCTATATTTTTTTTTAATTTGTTTTTTTTTTCTATTGTTCTACAAATACATGTGCATATGTTGTTATATAATTAAACAAGACCAAAATATTATTTGCTCAATATAGATGATGCACCTAAAATTATTTTTAACAGAATTAGCAAAAAAGAAATCCCATTACTGCCGTGCTTTAATAAACAAATTATATCTAGAACCGAAATGGCATTCAAAACGGGAGCTATATGACTACTATAAGGGCAACTGGTGTTACGAAAAGAGCATTTCTCCTGTTTCACTGACAACTTTTATTAAGTTGGGTATAAAACCAAAAATATGCGAATTACGTCGAAATTTGCAAAATTGCCAAAGCCTTATCAAGTTAAATATTTGGACCACAAATTTTTTACAAACTACGATAGTGTCAAATTTTATAATCCCATCGGACCAGGAAAAAAATTTGGGGACCCCATAAATAAAAAATTCATTACAAATGAAATTGTGATGACGATTGAATGGAATTACCCCAACTTTGTAACCCAAAGTTGTTAAACCCTATAAACATTCTGCAACTTTACCATTGTAGGCTTAAAATTAAAAAAGAAAAGTATACTCATCTACAGATTTAAAATAAGACGTTGCTAAGTTATTATCATTCGTTTAATGATACCTTAAATACGAGATGTATTATGTTTTAATCACTTTTTGAAAAAGTATGTTTTTTGATTTACACATTCTGCATTTCTCGCTGACGATATGATGTAAAAATGTTTCAATTTCTTTTTTTGTCAATATTTAATACTCAACGTCGATACAGTAGATTTCATGGAGAAAGAACTGCTGCAACTGGTACAACCATTGGTTCGCTGGTCGTTATTTTTCTTAAAATAGGGACTATTGAAGATTCAAGGACAGACCTGGAACTGGTAGTTCGGTCTAAAAAATTGATGTAGTGGGACAGAGCAGAAATACTCTAAAACATCAACAAAAAGACTATATGTCTAGTTTCAGCTTGCTAATCGTATCCTTTCATCGAAGCGCACTTTTACTTGTGCGGTTTCATAAATAAATATAATTGCCGATTTCGATTAGAAAAACCCTAAAATCTTGATCAATGGCCATTTTACCCAATTCGTGTTGTTCTGTTTGGTGTGGCATTACTGCCGAAAAGATTTACGGATCATTTTTTTTTTAAATATTCAAGGTTCGCAAGCCTCGAATTGTCAAAAAAACGGTTTTTGAAAAACCGAGGTTTTAATTTTTAATTTTCGATAAACCGGTGGTTTCGGTTCGGTTCCGGTTTCAATTAGTTAACTACCAAATTATTTTTTTCTAAAATTAGTTTAGTTTTGGTCAATGATGGACGAATCGTTAAAATTGCATCGTAGAGCTTGCTGTACAATTTTAGTCCTTTTTCCAGTTTTTCCTAAATATTAAAAACTTTTCTTGAAGAGAAATTTTTTTTTCTAATCCTTCATTGACAGCTTCATTGATGGCATCAATCATCTCCCGTTCTAAAGATGAACGGATTTACATCATCCACTATATTAAAATGACTATCAGCCGAGTGGTTTAGGACAGAATCTAGTCAACAAACGTGTGACAAAATGTATATCATCCTTCGTCGGTAATTTTTGTTGAAGAAGGCAGTTTAATAAAGAAGTAAAGTCCTGGTTCTCTCTAGAACTTAATAGCGTTTTAATATTTTTGTTAAAAATATTTTTGTTGAAAATTTAAAGAACCTTTGGCTTTAAGATCATCGATGTTTTTGACGGCTTTAGCGATAATTAAATTTGCGTCTTTTCTGCCTAAGGCAAGCAAAGTCAGTTCGATGGGTTTTAAAATATTACACAAACCCTCAATTATTTTTAATTCGATACCTGTAAACAAATGTATCGCATTTAAAACTTACAAAGCATTTTCGATTGGTTTTTGGAGCTTTAGGAATTTTTGTTCCATCGATGTTTCACGTCCAATTTTGAACTAAAGATAATATTGACAAATTCAACTTGTCTGTTGCGCTTTGGTTTGTTAAAAATAATTTAAGATGGTTAATCGAAAACAATAATAACATTACTAGACACCTTCCACCAAAGATAATTGAAAGTCTGTGACTGTACGACTGTAAAAATGAGTCAAGTCATCAAATGAGCAAATTGAACGGATTTGTTAAGCTCATTTCCAGTCAACCACTGAATTTTCCTACTGTCATTCAACGAATTATGCGCAAACTCACATTATTCAATTGATTTGTAATGTTTAATCAATTTTTAAAAAATCCAATTTATATTAATTTTAAAGTTTAATATTAAATAAAGTGTATATAAATTAGATTTTCGGTGATTACATGACGAATTAGTCATAAAACGGTTAATTCAATTAATTTGTAATGTTAAATGAATTTTTTTTAAATCTAATTTAAGTTAATTTTATATATTTATATTTTTTATATTTTTTTTATATTTTTTAAGTTTTTATTTTTTATATTTGTTATATTTTTATACTTTTTATATTTTTTGTATATTTCTATTTTTATATTTTTAAATTTATTATATTTTGTTATAATTTTATTTAAATATTTTTTATTTTTATATTTGTTAAATTTGTTATATTTTTTGTATTTTTATAATTTAATTGTAAATTTTAACCAGAAACTAATTCAATTTATTACAGCCTACAGCTTGAAGAAATTAGCCCATTAATAATTTTTTTTTTCAGAGAAACAATGCAAGATTACAGAAAAATGATTGTAGATTGGAGATCCTGATAAGATACGACAAAATGCTGAGCAGTTATTATAATTGTGATTGTCTTGTGCTAACTAACAGTAGTTTGAATATTGGCTACCGGGAAACCGGACCAATTCTATCATTACTAACCTACCCTTCCTTTCCCTTCGCCACAAAAAAAATACTAACTATCGATCGCTTAGGTGTCTGCAACTGGGTCGAGTCTATTATAACTAACATTCCATCCACTCCTTCGGTTTTGTTATATGCAACATGGGTGTACGGTGGTGCCCGGCATTCCGGGAGTTCCTGGTTCGTCCTTGGCCGTACACTCTAATCAATCAATAAATCAATCAATATAGATGATGCGCCTAAAATCGTTTCCTATTGTTTTCTAAATTTATATAGCAATTTTTTTATATTTCTCCAATTTGAAAATGTTGGTTCATAGCTATTTGATGAAAAATATATTTTAATGTAGAGGAACAATTTCCTGATTCATACACATAATTTACAGAAAATAATGAACTTTTTCTTTACACGGTGTAAAGCAAAACTCAATTGCATTTTGGTTTCTAAAACCAGTGATCATGTATTTTGTTTTGAACTCATTGATTTTGAGATCAACATAAGCTGAGAAACGTACAAGTGAGTCCAGTAGTTTTTTGACACCATTGCCAATCAGTTCAATTACACTGATAGTGGTTGGACCGACAGTAAAAGGTGTTGTCCTGAGGTGTTCCTCTTTTACGAAAGATAAATTCTAACATGAGATTAAAAAGTATCGGGGACAACATTTTTTTGTCGTACCCCAGAGCTTATAGTAAAAATTCCTGGTAAAGCTTGTTCTCAAATTTAACACAACATTGTGACTGCATTGCTGTCATTTACATAAACGCACAAATTTGTCAGGTGTTCCCAGATAATGCAAAGCAAACCATAAGCTATCCCGATGGATTGAGTAATAGACCTGATGGATATCTAAAAACATCAGATGTACGCCACGAGATGTTGCGTAGTATTTAGAAAGAATCATCCTTAGAAAAAATTGATTTGTGACTGATCAATTATAGGGTGAAATCCTCCTTGGTAGTCACCTATAATTTATTACGAAAGAGGAGTGATACTTTCCAATATTATTTATATGTAAGACAGTAATTTGTATGATGTGCAAAGGAGAGCTACGTCGCGACAGTTTTCGCATGTTGAACGATCTCCTTTTTTAAGGTAACTGCACAACGCGGCCTATTTCAATTCATCAGAAATTTAACTCGCTTTGCCATACTAATCGAAAAAGATTGGAAAGATACTTCCACAAAGTATTCCCTCCGAAAATCAAGAGCTCGAAATTAATGCAATCAACCCCAGCGGCACTGTTTCTTTTTTTTACATGACCGGTGTAAACCCTTCGTAGGATGGGTCGTCTATGCACATCTCCGCAGCCTGCATTTGACAACTTTAAAATACAGCATTTGACACTTGTTGAACAGTGAGTAAATCAGAGAAATGCCCCTTTCGAGTACTGCATTGATGATAACACGGAGATTTCTATCCTAGTCCCAATTGGCGATAGCCCAACTTAGGTCTGATGATATGGTGCTATTCAGTGACTTCTATAAAGAAGTTAGGAGAACTGTACTCATAGTTGAGTTGTTGTACTCTTAAGACTTTAACCTTCCAGCATTTACGCTGTTTCCGTCAACAAATTCGCTTTGAATAAATCTTATTCTCGCCTCTTTATAGGCTGTATTCTATTGTTCAACAGCAGGACGGACACTCCACAGTAAACCAATTATTGGTATGCGTTTAACTTTTACCATATCTAGAGTTGCCTGCAAGAATTCGGGACTATTACGAGGGTGTGTCCATGTTTCGAAGTATATATTTTTCTGAGAAAAAATGTGCGAGCCATTATCGGTCACTAGTTCATGTCGGGTGTAAAGACCGATTTTTCTATTTAAGTCCTGATTTTCGCCAGCTCCAGCATTTTTTTTATCTATGCCATCTGTTATGGGGCCGATGCACACTAAACCCTTTCGCGGTTACTTTTAAACGTCCTACTTTACGCCTTCACCAGCCAAATCAAAGACGCACGAATACATGTTCGCTTTGAATCTCATCTGCATATTACATTGCTCTAGCCAGCCTATACTGGCATGGACTATGGTTCGGCCCATGGAATTTACACTTCAACAGGGGATCATAGTTGCGTTCATCGTCATCACCGACTGAAATCAGATGATGAAAACTCCCTTTTGCAACCAACCCTTGATATTCGAACCCGGTACCTCCCAACCCGAGCATCACAGCTTTAACCACTGCACCGTTTGCTCGGTAAGCTCTAGCATTTAAGACACTAATCACAATTTTGAATTTCATCACATTATCCAAGTTATTGGAAAATAAGTTTTTAACTTTGGGTGGCTTACATCAATCGTTATATGTACGATTTTCAACTGCTTAGAGATCCAAACCAGCCTTTTTCACCTGGTGCCCAAAAAAAAAACCAACACCAAGATTGGCGAAGTTATCTCCACTATAAAGCAATGTATATCATTGGGATACATAGTTTCCACATTTTCTCGAGTTTCACTAAGAACTCGCTTTTCAGAAAACTCAATGGCCAAAAGTGGAGATTAAGCGTCCTAAGGCTTTACATTGCTTTGCAGTATGGAGATGACTTCGGCAATCTTGGTGTTGGTTTTCTTCTTGGGCCCAACGTAAAAAAAGCTGTTTGGGATCTCAAAGCAGTTGATAATCGTATGTGTAAGCTAAGTTTACGCATGCAACTAGGCAACCTGTCAATCATTTGAGTTCATGTACCCATTGATGTTACGAGATATTCCGTGATGTACATATGATGTTCTTAAATGTCCACCAGGTCTATTACTCAATCCATCGGGACCGTTTATGTTTTGCTTTGCCATATCTGGGAACACCTGACAAATTTGTGCGTTTATGTAAATGATAGCAATGCAGTCACAATGTTGTGTCAAAGTTGAGAACAAGCTTTACCAGGAATTTTTACAATCAGCTCTAGGGTACGGCAAAAAATGTTGTCCCCGATACTTTTTAATCTCATGTTAGAAATTATCTTTCGTAAATGAGCAACACCTCAAGGCAACACCTTTTACTGTCGGTCCAACCACTATCAGTGTAATTGAACTGATTGGCAATGGTGTCAAAAAACTACTGGACTCACTTGTACGTTTCTCAGCTTATGTTGATCTCAAAATCAATGAGTTCAAAACAAAATACATGATCACTGGTTTTAGAAACCAAAATGCAATGGAGTTTTGTACTTTACACCGTGTAAAGAAAAAGTTCATTATTTTCTGTAAATTATGTGTATGAATCAGGAAATTGTTCCTCTACATTAAAATATATTTATTATCAAATAGCTATGGACCAACATTTCCAAATTGGAGAAATATAAAAAAATTGCTATATGAATTTAAAAAACAATAGGAAACGATTTTAAGCGCATCATCTATATTGAGCAAATAATATTTTGTTCTTGTTACATTATGTAACTACACCAGTACCTGTATTTGTAGAACAATAGAAAAAAAATTAAAAAAAATATATCATGCGATCGGCGATCGCATGCTATAACGAAAACCAAATAAAGTATATTTTATATACATGTGACTGTGAAGAAAAACAAATGACAATAAAACAAATTCCATAAAAAAATCTATCACATTGAAGCTTTATTGTTACTTTATATAAATGAAATTAATGTTACTCAATAGATGGATTTAAAAAATATGGGTTTTGCAAAAAAAATATTGGTACTCGTACTATTTTGTTTGTGTCTTCACTTCTGATAAGTATGTTTTCTTTGGTTTAGTTCATAAATGCACATTTACGTGTAAACCTTATGTGCCAAACTGAACACCATTTTTTTTTATCACTTTATAGTAGTGCATTAACAAGGCGAACGAACGATATGCAGACGACATAAAATACTTTTAAATCTGATTTATTTTAATTTTTAAAATATTTTTTGTTGTCATCTTCGAAGGTGGTATTCTTCTTGGATATTTTACTTTTAAATTTTCTAGAAAACGAAATTTTTTTTTTACTTCTTACTTATAAATATTTAAATTATGGAATTCACAAATTATTATTTGCAAAACGATTTATGTACATTTTTTGTGTATTACTTGAAGTTATTCGAAATACATTAAATACGTGTATTTTAATGTGTATATTGGGTGAGTGCATAACTATTGGGTTTGAAATACGTGGTGCGATAAAACAGTATTTCATCAACTCGACTAGGTTTAGGGCATAACGTATCGAAAAACATTTTTCGACTTTTACACTGTGGTAGTTCTGAATAGCTACGGTCATTCGGATCAAAATTGCAATCGGAGCCCTCATTATAATGCTACACATAGTAATCAGTGATTTTTTTGATTTGTAGTACTTATTCGATAACGATAGAGGATGCTTAAAGATTTCCACCTGATACCCAATGTTTTGATTGACGGATTATCTTCAATTAGCTTCGAAATGTTCTCAATTTCTTAATGCAAAAATGATCTTAAAATTTCAGTAGAATAGGCTTACCGTTTTTGCAGCGGAAATCAACTTTTACTCAAATGTATTTAAGCTGTTCTTAAGGAAGTACGACCTATGGTAAAATCGTAAATATGGATAACGAGCGTGCATCCCATGGGTACCTTTGAAGAAACCCTTCCGCGTAAGATTTAAGCATTTTACTGGTATTAAGAGCTTTTGATTAAGGTATAATTCATCAAAATCGGACCAACGTTACGTATTTTATGGCACAATTTATGAATAGTCGAAATTATGTGGGCCCTTGCCTAATTTTAAAGCTCGAAAATAATTTATGAAAATGTACAAATTGGTGTTGATTGCATGTTACCTTGCAATTTTAAAATTAAAAGTCCGGTGCGAGATGTCGATAGGCAATTAAAACATACAAAAAGTGATTAACCTTGATCGCCTTTTCTCTCTTGATCTTAGGGGTCTAGTAGGGTGAATTTATTACATTCGTATATTCGATGTGGCTCACATATAACGAACGTTAAATTTGTATAGATTTGCTGGTTTTCAAACGATCACATCAATTCTCGACCATCGAAAATGCCCATATGCCTGCTTAGTACCGGGACCAGTTATTAAAAATAAAACGATCAGAAACCAAGAGTTATGCGATTCTACATCTGGCCCTAACGCATTCAGTCCACGTGTAACTTGGTCAGCTATGTTATGGAATGCGCGTAATTTACTGGCGGAATTCTTCTTTGCACTTCTTATATACTATAAGTTAGGGAAACTTCTTATATACTGAAATTGTTCAGCATCCAAAAGGTACGGCTTCTTATTTGTTTAGGGATGAAGAGAATGTGTTAGTAAAACTCGATAAAAATCTAAATGTTCTAATCGAGATAATATCCCGTTTTCTCTACTTTCGCTATTTATAGCTACTGTTAATTTCACGATACGGATAATGATACCCTTTCGTTAAGCTAACCACCGTTCGTTTGGCTAACCACATACCAATGGTCGATAATTCGTAACAAGTTGTTCAAAAGTTATCTTTAGAGTCACGGTTTGGAACGTTTACGGCCTGTAGTTTAAACTATTCATTTTTAACCACCAGATCTCCCAGTTTTACTTTTAATTTAAGGATCGTTTTGTTAAGGATCTTCTGGAATTCACTGAGTTCTTCGGTTATTGCCTGTACGGTGACTCGGCGGAGATATTTTTATTTTTGCTGATATTGTATGCTCGGGCTACGATAAACATACTGTTTAGTAGGTCTGCTTACTCCTAGTTATTTCGCCAATATTCTCTGTTAACAATATAAACGAAATTCAGATACATCCTTGAAAAAAACATTACGAAAAAGATTACGAAAAAGATTACGTTAGGTTCACGTTTCGTGTTTTTATGTACACAATAAAACGATAAGGCCAAGAAAAAACAAATGCTGCACGGAAAAAGAAATTAAAGTAAATATTTACCAAACAAACATTTGACACACTTCAAATATTGTTCTAACTGTACAATTACCAAATTAGATTTATATGCGGTGTATAGTTATCATATTTGATTAAAATTTTTAGTAAAATAACCCGGGCAAGAACAACCAATTAGAAAATCGTTAGATAGATTGTCAAATACTTACAACATTAGATTTGCCATAAAAATTTCTTTAAAATGAGATGTCACATGACCTATGTTGCAACATATACATGATCCTTTCACAACTAACCATAATTTTATTAATCATCATTAAAGTACACGACGCAAACGCTCCATATATGCGGTATTTAATTCCCCGATAACATAATTACAATATTGCGGTAACAATTTAATTAAATTACGAATCAATAGAGTCGAACGATAAAATAAAAAAATATTGTCGACAATAAAATGAAAACCTATAAAATTGTAGCGTGCACCCTCGTTCCAACCTTTGAAACGAAATTTAATTTAATTTCAATATACTTTCGTTCAATGTTCGTTAATCTCCTTTTTATTTATTTCACGAATCACAACAAAACAAAAATCAAATAAAACCGTAGAGTCGATCATAATATGTAGTTTCATTAAATATTATTTACAAGAGGATTATTTTTCGACATTAGATATATGTGCGGGATGTTTCTTTCTCCCGCACCCACAACAATGGCAACACAATAATAAAAAAGGAATCAAGAAATTATGCTAAATTATGACATTTAAAAATTACACCCCTACAATTCGACCATGGATTCGGTTTCTAGCGATCTTATGTGTATAGCAGAGGGGAGCACGGCAATATAAAAGGGTTTCCTTATAAAATTTAACACTTCAAAAACAAATAAAAAATAAAAAAATGTAGCAAATGAACGAACACCTATGGTGAATTATTATGTAACGCATACATAAATCCATATGTTATCTCGCATATTTACAGATGGGAGGACAATGAAGAAAATATCCTTATGTCACATAAAAAAGGATACTCAGATTTGAAGCAATGGGTAGTTTGAATAAAATTAAAATGATGCGACTGATAACCAAGACAGAATGGAAAGGATTTTCGATAATATTTTTGTGTCATGTAATTTTAACATCGTATATCCTTTTTATGGTCAAATAGCAGATATATTTTTTGCTCTAAAATGTATTCGTATAGATGGATGCATGGGGCGTATGGTAAATCGGTTTTATTATCCATTTCTTTGGTATTTTCTTAAAAGTATAGTGGATTATGGATTTGTTGTTGTATTCAAAAGAGCAATGGCTTAATAAATTGCAATAAAAAACAAGGATTACATTTTTTCATAAATTTATTAGCAAAATATAGGGATAATTTTATAGGAATAATGATGGTATGGAAGACATCGGGCATGTCCAGTGTAAAAAACTGACTACAGTTGGAGTTAAATACAAGTTTTTACTGTTCAAATAAAAGAGGACTGCTTGCAAAACGATCACATTTAAAATGAGTTAATGTGGCAAGTTAATGGTGGCTCTCATAAAATTTAAAACTACGTATGGATGCTAAGTTAAATCATTTTAGGCATGTCTAATCAAGTTTAATGGAAATATTTTTATGAAAAAGGATGCAAAAGACTTTCCAATGGCTCTTATGAAATTAAAATTTTACTTAAGAAAGGAATAAAGCTCCGAGAATTCCAGAACCAGACATAATAATTGGCTAAATAAAAAGAACATATAAATATTTCATGGAAGAATACTCAAAACTATGACATAAGATTCTAGCCTCAGTGTCAGCCAACATAAAATGTTACTTACCATACCATGTGGTTATATGAATATATACAATATATACAATATACAAAATATATATAGAATATATACAATATATACAATATATACAATATATACAATATATACAATATATACAATATATACAATATATACAATATATACAATATATACAATATATACAATATATACAATATATACAATATATACAATATATACAATATATACAATATATACAATATATACAATATATACAATATATACAATATATACAATATATACAATATATACAATATATACAATATATACAATATATACAATATATACAATATATACAATATATACAATATATACAATATATACAATATATACAATATATACAATATATACAATATATACAATATATACAATATATACAATATATACAATATATACAATATATACAATATATACAATATATACAATATATACAATATATACAATATATACAATATATACAATATATACAATATATACAATATATACAATATATACAATATATACAATATATACAATATATACAATATATACAATATATACAATATATACAATATATACAATATATACAATATATACAATATATACAATATATACAATATATACAATATATACAATATATACAATATATACAATATATACAATATATACAATATATACAATATATACAATATATACAATATATACAATATATACAATATA
The DNA here is from genome assembly GCA_963556175.1 of Tipula confusa. NCBI lineage: Eukaryota > Metazoa > Arthropoda > Insecta > Diptera > Tipulidae > Tipula > Tipula confusa. Next base: position 206,443,247 of record OY744476.1, on the reverse strand, counting down.
TACAATATATACAATATATACAATATATACAATATATACAATATATACAATATATACAATATATACAATATATACAATATATACAATATATACAATATATACAATATATACAATATATACAATGTATACAATATATACAATATATACAATATATACAATATATACAATATATACAATATATACAATATATACAATATATACAATATATACAATATATACAATATATACAATATATACAATATATACAATATATACAATATATACAATATATACAATATATACAATATATACAATATATACAATATATACAATATATACAATATATACAAAAATACAATAAAACCACGTCATTCCACATAAGAAAATAAAAGGTTTGGTGGCCTAACATTAAATGTTTTATGACTCATTGGAAATATTATCAGGATTGTTAGGCCAACAATTTATTAAGATCTTTTTTACATAATTCTGAGACGAAAAAATCACAAAAATTATTTTATTGCCGACATCAAAAAGATCTATCGGCTAATAAAAATTATATGGGAACATCAACATTTTTTTTTTTGAGTTTGTGTTTCTGTTTGAACCCTGTAATCGTTCTGGGGCCGAAGCTCTCCCAACCCTTTCGCGGTTAAATTTTAACGACCTACGTTATGCCGTCGCCAGTCAAATCAAGGTTCGCTTTAAATCCTACTGCACATTGCATTGCTTCAACCAGCCTGTACTGACATGGACGATAATTCGGCCCGTGGATTCTGAACTACAACAGGGAATCATAATTGTGCTCATTGTCATCACCGATCGTAATCTAAAGATGAAAAATCACTTTTGCAACCCTTACCCGTTGAGATTAGAACCCGGTACCTCCCGAACCAAACACTGTAGTTATAACTACTGTTCTAATTGTTCGGTCATCAAAATTTAACCATAAAATTTCCATTAAAATTCGTAAAATTTCCAAAACAATATTTAGTCATTATTTTGCATGGGCTTACCATAATGAAATTTATGAAAATTGTCTGAATGGTTCATAAAACCGTACAAAAAAGTCTGATTCGCATGATTGAAATCTTAATAAATGAAATTTATGAAATTATTCCTGAATGGTTCATAAATTTGGGAATGAAAGTCCGATGAGCATGATAGATATCTTGATCAAAAACTTTCAAGGTCAGCTTAAATACTGCCATAAAAATTTGAATGGGCTTACCATAAATGAAATTTATGAAATTTATGAAATTTCTCGGAATAGTTCATAAAACCGGACAAAAAAGTCTGATTCGCATGATTGATATCTTGATCAAAAACTTTCAACGTCAGCTTAAATACTGCCATAAAAATTCGAATAGGCTTATCATAAATGAAATTTATGAAATTAGCTGAATGGTTCATAAATTTGGAAATGAAAGTCCGATGCGCATGATTGATATCTTGATCAAAAACTTTCAAGGTCAGCATAAATACTGCCATAAAAATTTGAATGGGCTTACCATAAATGAAATTTATGAAATTTCTCGGAATAGTTCATAAAACCGGACAAAAAAGTCCGATTCGCATGATTGATATCTTGATCAAAAACTTTTAAGGTCAGCATAAATACTGCCATAAAAATTTGAATGGGCTTACCATGAATGAAATTTATGAAATTAGTCTGAATGGTTCATAAATTTGGAAATGAAAGTCCGATGCGCATGATTGATATCTTGATCAAAAACTTTCGAGGTTAGCTTAAATACTGCCATAAAAATTCGAATGGGCTTATCATAAATGAAATTTATGAAATTTGTCTGAATGTTTCATAAAACTGTACAAAATAATCCGATCCGCATGATTGATGTCTTGATCAAAAACTTTCGAGATCATCTTAAATACTGCCATAAAAATTCGAATTGGCTTACCATAAATGAAATTTATGAAATTTGTCTAAATATTTCATAAAACCGGACAAAATAGTCCGATCCGCATGATTGATATCTTGATCAAAAATTTTCGAGGTCAGCTTAAATACTGCCATAAAAATTCGAATGGGCTTACCATAAATGAAATTTATGAAATTAGTCTGAATGGTTCATAAATTTGGAAATGAAAGTCCGATGCGCATGATTGATGTCTTGATCAAAAATTTTCGAGGTCAGCATAAATACTGCCATAAAAATTCGATTGGGCTTACCATAAATGAAATTTGTCTGAAAGGTTCATAAATTTGGAAATGAAAGTCCGATGCACATGATTGATATCATGATCAAAAACTTTCAAGGTCTTCTTAAATTCTGCCATAAAAATTCGAATGGGCTTACCATAAATGAAATTTATGAAATTTATCTGAATGGTTCATAAATTTGAAAATGAAAGTCCGATGCGCATGATTGATATCTTGATCAAAAACTTTCGAGATCATCTTAAATACTGCCATAAAAATTCGAATTGGCTTACCATAAATGAAATTTATGAAATTTGTCTAAATATTTCATAAAACCGGACAAAATAGTCCGATCCGCATGATTGATATCTTGATCAAAAATTTTCGAGGTCAGCTTAAATACTGCCATAAAAATTCGAATGGGCTTACCATAAATGAAATTTATGAAATTTGTCTAAATATTTCATAAAACCGGACAAAATAGTCCGATCCGCATGATTGATATCTTGATCAAAAATTTTCGAGGTCAGCTTAAATACTGCCATAAAAATTCGAATGGGCTTACCATAAATGAAATTTATGAAATTTGTCTGAATATTTCATAAAACCGGACAAAATAGTCCGATCCGCATGATTGCTATCTTGATCAAAAACTTTAGAGGTCAGCTTAAATACTGCCATAAAAATTCGATTGGGCTTACCATAAAAGAAATTTCTCTGAATGGTTCATAAAACTGGAAATGAAAGTTCGATCCGCATGATTGATATCTTGATCAAAAACTTTTGAGGTCAACATAAATACTGCCGTAATAATTAGTAACATTTCTAAAACAATATGTTGGTCATAAGGCCGGCCATTAGTTACTAAATTAATATGCTTTGAGAAAATTAACGGCTACTAAAATTATGGCCAACTTATAGACCCACATATTTTCAGCATTGCTTTCAATGTTTTGGTGACAGGCTCAATTAAAATATTATTTTCCACTGCAAACCGGACCTCATGCAATCAAATTTTACCGTTGATTATGTAATTTCTCACTAATGGCATCTGATAAAATATTGTATCGAATTTTCCTCCAACTCAATAAAAAGAAGAAACGCGTGGTTTGATTATTTATGACAAATTTTTCATCTTTCCCGATCTGAGATTAAACATTTGTTTCACATACTTAAATTTAATATTTTTATACAATGCAACATCGTCGGTAGGTACTTAAGATTTGAAAAAAAAAAATTATAAAAAACGCACGCACTTAAGATCATCATCACAACAACCAAGGAAAAAAATAGAAAAATCTCGGTATGACTAAATTAAGTTTCCGGCAAGCAATAAAAACAATATTTAAACAAGATTAACCTGCGCAAACTTGTAAACATCTTGAAATTTGTTTTTTTTGTAATTTTTTTGTTTTTTTTGTGTGTCGCGTAATTTTTGACGGTTTATAATTGAAACACTGGGTTTTTATATACGAGTATATGCGCAGTTGTGTTAATTGTTTGAACGGAAACGGATATTGAAAAAAATTTTTAAAATAGTTTAAATAAACGAAAAGGTTAATTTGTTTCTGCCTTACAGGTCAACCAATAGAACGAATTTACTTATGTCGTTTGAACATTTTAATTTTTTTTTAAAATTTTTAGTTGAATATTTAAGAATTTTAATTGCACATGAATATTCGTCAAGATTCTCGTAAAATTGTGTAGGAAAAAAAAAATTGAAAAAGGATGTTGCCGGTTATAACCTTTTGAAAAATTTGACAGTTGTGTTTGTATATGAATAGATTATTGAAGTTAAGCTGTTAGTTCGAGTGCAGATGGTAAATTTTAAAGATTTAACTTTGATTTCTATGATTTCTTTGAGTTTAGAAGAGGAGATGATTACCCCGCGGATTTTTAAATAATAAGAAGAAGCAATCAAAACGAAATATATTAAAGCTGCGTTTATCACGTCAGACCAACATTTCAATACGTTCTAATCTAAGCAAGTTCAATATTGATGTTGCGTTCCTTGATCTGTAGTGATTGTGTTTGGCACGACGAATTGTGATACATATAATTATGAAACAAGTTGGTGGTAATGGAGGCTGCCGACAAATCGGTCATGTAGTAAGCTTAAGGCCAGCGAGTGAATCGATCGAGTGAATCGGTCAAGCTATGTATGACCCTTTAGAAGGAGGAAATGGTCTTACAATATCTAAATGTATGTGCTCAAATCGATCAGATGGAACATAATTGATTGCCCAATAGAAGATTTTGTTTGTCTTTGAACCTCTAAAATTCTAAAATTGTAGATCAACTTTTTAGGATTTAAAAATTCTGGTTTAATCGGAATGAGTCTGGACTGCGGCCTAATCGTTGTCGATGGTACGGACTAAAGTATTCGCGATAATGTTTTTTTTTCGTGTAGACATTCGTGAATTCTGGACATTCGTCAGGCTTTTCTTGGCCTGTCTTGGCCGAACAAAAGAAAAAGTTCTTGGCAAAGAATGAATTAGATTCGTTTCAGCGAGTTTTGGAATAAATCGATGGTAGTAGTTCACCATACCTGTAAATCCGCTGAGTGTACTTAATTGAAGTGTGAGTGTAATTGCCATTTTGTGAACGTCTTCAGATGCATCTATGGGTATATCAGATGCATCTATGGCTATGAAGGTATGCTCTGACAATATATATATTTTGCAGAAGACATCCATTTCATTTAAACAAAACGAAACGTTTTAAATATGAGGTATCGGATAGTGGCGATAGTCCACACAAGGTGTTGAAGAAGGATGACATATTTTTAACTACACCATGTGTTGGAATTTATTAAATGCCGCTTGGTATTATGAACCGCATCTAGTCATCGTACTCGTGAAACTGGAACAAGGTATTCAGTTACTATGTGACGCACCATGTTGTGTTGGACTGGTTTATTATAATTTGGCTCTGCTGATAAGGAAAGATCATCATTACATTAAATGTAATAATTTTAAAGGTATAGTACCCTTTTAGATGCGTTGTCTGCTGGGTTGTGTTCAGATCGCTCATAATTAAAATATTTTCGCAGTAATTGGTTTAAAATTTGTGAAATGCGATTGGTCATAAAAATCTAAAAATCACAGGATGCCTTGGTAGCCCCATCAGTCCAATTATAGAGTTAGTTCAGGCTTAACATTTAACAGGATGCTCCTATGTTTGTTTTAGAATGTTAGTAAATCTTAGCCACTCGAGTTCTGGAAGTGACACTTGTTTAATAGGCACCTCCTTTGTTTCGTATGCAAACTAACTCACCGTAACTACGCTATTCATATCAATCATTCTGCAATAAATTACTGGACATGCAACTCAATGTCGTCTTGGTGTAGAATGTATCTAGTTATTTTAATGGTTTCAAACATTTTTAATTCGCTCCAAATTTTCCTATAAATGCTTGAGATATATGATCCGGTAATTCATCATTCCTGTCTAGTAACATTAAACACTTACATAAGTTTTGGAAAATTTTTTTTATTAGAATAATTGAAGAAGATAACCATCATCCGAGCGGATCATAAAACCTTGAATAATTCATTTACATATATGTGCAATATACTTATTTCAGCGATGCACTAGGTTGCAACTTTTTTTCTATTGCGAATTTATTAATTGAACTATATTTTTCTTAAATCGAATCGCCACCACATATCGGCCATTTTCATTACGCTTTTGTGTTGACTTTTAAAGCCTTTTGCATTCGATATTCTCTGGATTTAGAACTTCGGCTTCTGGAATTTTTTCCTGCTAAAAAAAATATTTTTAGGTAATTGTAGCATTGTTGGTCTATACTGCCACGTTTCACTCAATGGTGCCCTTGTATATTAACCTCAGACATAATCGAACTAAATAATGTACGCTGAGTAACTATTAAGAACGGTCGGAACATTTTAGTCGTCCATTTCAAAGAAGATCGGCACCAATTAAAATGATAATAGACCCATCTTTATTTTAAAAGCCTTTGGGTTAAATTAATTGATTTGTAATGTTTAATAATTTTTTTTTAAATCTAATTTATATTAACTTTAATGTTTTCAGTAAAATAAAGTGTATATAAATTAGATTTTCGTCTATTACATATTGGTCATAAAACGGTTAATTTAATTGATTTGTAATGTTTAATCAATTGTTTTTAAATCTAATAAATTAATTAATTTTTAATTTCAGGCAAAAACTAATCCAATTTAATACAGCATAAGGCTAGTAGAAATTATATTATTATGTGATTATATTATGGATTAATTATCTATAATTGTAAGGTGAAAATTAATTTAATTTACAGTCTACGGCTTGGATAAATTATCCTTTTAATAAAATTGGTTTTTAGGGATTTTTTGCAGGTTACGTTGAATGGTGCACACTGGAGTTGATTAGGTTGGGAGTGTTGGTCGAAAGTGAGAGCCATTGTTGTTCACTCGTTACCTGGTGAAAAAGTCTAATGGAAAATCACGGTTGTGCCTTGACGCTCGAAGGGTCAACGATGTGACGATTAAGGACGCTTACTCGTTACCACTAATCGACGGTCTTCTGAGTCGTTTGGAAAACACGTCCTTCATCTCTAGACAAATTCCACTAGACGATGATGCTAAAAGTAAGACTGCGTTTGCGGTGCCGGATAGACCTCTTTACTAGTTCACAGTTATGCCCTTTGGGGTTATGCAACGCGCCGCAGAGCATGTGCCGGTTAATGGATCGGGTGATTTCTCATGAGTATCATGACAAGGTTTTCGTCTACCTAGACGATCTTCTTGTAACGTCAAGTACTTTTGAAGAACACCTTATCTTGCTGCACTTAGTTCTCAAGCGGTTGCTGTGGGCCAACTTGACAATAAATGTAAAGAAAAGCAACTTCGTTTTTAAAAGGATTATATATTTAGGACATGTAATTGACGAAGGGTGCATTAGGATCGACCGTGAGAAAGTGGAGGCGATTACAAACTTTCCTACACCAACTACAACTCGTCAACTTCGTCGCTTTATGGGAATGAGCGGATGGTACCGTCGGTGTATCGCCAACTATTCTACTATTGCGGCTCTGCTTACTGACTTATTGAAAACCAAGCAGAACATCATATGGAATCCAGATGCCAATACCGCGTTTATCGAACTGAAGAATGCCTTAACTTCCGCTCCGGTTCTGAGACATGCCGATTATACCTTGTCTTTTTTTATTTACAGTTTGATGCTTCGACAAGAGGAATTGGCGGAGTACTCTATTAGCATAAACTCAACTCTGCCCAGCGCAAGTACAGCATCACTGAACTTGAATGCTACGCTGCTGTACTTTGCGTAAAAAAAAATCCGTTCGTCTAGTGGTTATAACGATGATTGCTTAAGCATCAACTTGGATGATCCTGCCTTTTTGTGATGAGGATTACTTGGAGCAGGTACGTAAAATAACTGAACATCCTAACCACAATTCCGATTTTAAAGTCCAGGATGATAAACTATTGATTAGACCCTCCTTCGGTCATCGTTACCTAAATACGGACCTGTCTCCTTGGAAACTCGTCGTCCCTAATCATCTGATACTTTCCTTACTACACTCTACTAATTCTCCTCCCTCTGCAAGTCACATGGGTATTACTAAGACCATTGAACTTATACAACGACTTTATTATTGGCCTAGAACGCATCACGATATTCGAGAATTTATCAACCGATGTGCTGTTTGCAAAATGACAAAAGCCCCGAATACTCCATTACGACCTCCTATGGGTAATGTCTTCGAAGTTACACGACCATTTTAGCATCGATATATAGATTTTCTTGGTCTTTTTCCACGCTCTCGGGAACATAACTCCTACATTTTAGTAGTGCTGGATAAATATTCAAAATTCGTATTTTTCAAACCTATAAAGGAGGCATCAGCAACCGCTCTATGCCAGTTTATAGAAATGGAGATATTTCATCTTTTCCTTGTCCCTGAGTTCGTGACGACAGACAATGGTATGCAATTTAAGTCATTATATTTCAGACAATTACTCGTCACGTATGGAGTGATATACATACGAACACCTTTCCATTCCCCGCAGAGTAATGCGGCCGAACGCGTCAATCGAACCGTCAACTCTGCATTGTGAGCTTATGTTGGAGATCAACATACTGATTGGGATGTACAACTTTCTCAAGTTGGTGCAACAATACGTAACGTCATTCATTCTGCAACTTCCTTTTCACCACATTTACTGATCTTTGGACAGCATCGAATTAGGCACGGATTTGATTATGAACTTAGGCGTTTGTTGGGTTGTAGCTATAATAGCGAAGCGGGCATTTTTACGACTGCAAATTGACTCGATCGCATACATAAGGAAGTAATAAACCATCTGCGTGCCGCTTATTTCAAAGGCGAACGAGCTTACAATACGACTAGTCGACCGCGTAGCTTTGCAGTGGGACAATCGTTTTTTGTACGTACTTACGTACTTAGCAGTGCAGTACGTAAATTTTATGCTAAACTTGCACTCAAATTTGTGCCTGCCATCATCGAAGAAAGGATCGGTCATATGGCTTATCGGTTGAGCGATCCTGGTGGAAAGCCATTAGGCATATAACATGCACATGATATTCGTGTTTGATTTTTTTTTTCTTAACAAAACCAACCTGATATTCTGTTTCAGGCCCGGCTTATAAAACTCTCAGAGCGTGGGGCGTTCCCACGTTGGCATAGAACACACCGCAGATTTGAGTTTTTTTTGGGTGGTTGGTTTTTTTTGGTAGCCTTAGGCCAGGCTTATAAGATTCTCAGGGCGTGGATTTTACGGTGCACGTTGGGAAAAAATTAAAATAATAAAACAAATATATCATGATTAAAAACGGTACGACTCCCCTGTGCCAGCAAGTTGGGGAAAAAAATAAATAACGGAGAACCAGTTCAAACGGCTTAAACATGTTGCGAAGAAAAATATTTTGTGAAAAAGTAGGGGGGGGGGGGGGGGTGGTTGATGGTTTTTTTTTGGGAATTTTGGTTGAAAAAAGACATTTTTTTTTTTTGGTTTGGGATACGAAACAAGTCGGATCGAAAAAATACAGAAAAATTTAAAATCACGATCCATACGTATAAACAAAAGTAAAGTAATAACAACAAAAGTAGTATACGAAAAAGCCAAAGTTGGCCAGGGAGCAGTGTCTGTGGCTCCTGTTTGGTTGCTTCAACTGAATTACAAATCCAAACCAATCAAAATTTATTTAAACGGAGGCAGTTGCATACTGTTGTAACCGTAGCAAAAAAAAAACAAAAATAAATAAATATCGGATAAACGCCAAGTTTGGTCCAAGAGCACCTCTATACCCATGAGCTCACCTGTGTTTATTCCTGGAAGACGAAAAACAAACTATATACCAACATTGCTGATTGATTGTAGAAATTCATAATGAAGTACCATTAACGACCCTGGTAAGCCGCACGTGGCAAACGGTGGAGCAGAATTTTCGGAACGGGATTAGACGACCTGGTTACTTTGGTTACTATTATATATATATATATATATATATATATATATATATATATATATATATATATATATATATATATATATATATAATAGTAACCAAAGGAACGGAATCTTATTCCATCGAGCAAAAATCGGCTGTGCGGAATAAAAATATAAAAATGCTTCGCTAAGCAAATTTTCTGTTAGGTGGAAGACCGAATGATATTATTAATAGTCATATACCAATGGACAAAAAAGTCAGAAGACTCGTTTTACAAAAAAAAAAACATAATCAATGTTTAGGTCTTGATGACACCTAAAAAACCCATCTAGTGTTTGAAATTGACGTTCATGGCTACAGTTCTATGAGATCAGAACATTTACTTTCGATTAATGACCGCCAACGACTGCTCTATGCTCGAGAAAAAGATCATACGAACGAAAATTTGACCCATAAAAGTCATTGAAAATCAGTATCGGATAAAGATGAACTTCGAGATCGGGCAACTCCTCGCACATTGCGACATTATTGAATTCATCAAATCTAACCGAAGATGGCTTAGTCACGTAAAAAGTGCCCCATCTTATCGTCGAAAGGAAAGAAACATATTGCACTGGTCAATCGGCTTGACATAAATAATGTTAAAACTACAAAGGCAACGTTTGATGGAACGGGATAAATTATGGTCGACTGCACGGTAAAAAATTCTTCGATGAGGTGTGAAGCAAGGGAGAGACAATCATTAGTTATTTCCACCACAATGCCAAAATTGAAAAATAATGTCAGCTTAAACAACTTAAAATCGCAATCTAAAACGGTCATACGGTTCTGAAGAAGAAATTTAAGATTATTGATCATTTTATGCGAAAGAAACTCTGAAATAAATCTTGACTGTCATAAACCACAAAATTAAAATTAGTTCCACATTAAACTGTCATATCGATTTGTTTCGAAATTTATTTCCAGTAAAAGGACATTTTTAGATAAAATCGTTATATCAACTTTAATACGGCCTCTAATCTAATTTAATTTAAAAATAAAAAATAAAAAATATAAAATATAAAAATATCCTTAAAAAACCAAAAATAAATCCCTTGAATTTTTATTTTATTTTATGATATCCTGTTTTTATACATAAAATGCGCCTATCTGTATATACAAAATTTATACGCTAAAGATAATTTTATTAAAATTTTCGGTCAAAATATTCGAATATAAAAATGTAACCATTCGGTATCCTTGGCATAGTAATCGGACCCTTGAAATACCAAAACAAAATTTCGTTTTTAAATTTTGACAAAAATTAAATTCGACTTACCATGAAAAAATACAAGAAAAAAAAAAATAAAAAAGAAAAGGGACATTAATATATCCACTCTCTAGTATTTCGTATAAAGGATATTCCAATTTTTATTTTTTAAATACAAATTCAATATTTATGATTATTTTATGTTAAAATCTGCATGATTTTGCTTTTGTTCGGCCCCGACATAATAGAATTTTATGCACCAAATAATTTTTGATATTAAGAAAATATTTTTAAGACGTCCTTACCTTTTGTCTATACGATATAAATGCGATTTGAAATAAAATAATAGGTGAGGCCCCATTTGACTAGTGTTGCATATTTATGGTAAGTATATACTAGTTTTGACCATCGTGTGAATTTTTGTTATTTAAATTTGTTTGTAGGTAGAACTGGGAAGATCCCTAAATACTACTTTATAAAATTATTTTAATTTTATTGTTAAGGTGTTAAGGATCAATATTGTGCAATGAAGAATTTTTGAATTAATTTTTAGCGTGTATATGCATAACAATTCCATTAACTGGTACATTCCAGTCACTTAAAAGCACCGCGATAATCAGCTGCAAGACGGAGTTTTATATTTTCGCCCTGACTAATATCATAAATGACAAAACAAACGAGGACATTTTGGATATAGGAAATATTTAGTTTGTGGCTTATAATTTTTCGTTGTCATGGGTTTACCGGTCATATACCAACATATACTATAATTATTTATTACATAATTTGTAAAATCGTGTAAATGAAAAAGAAAAATCGCCGAGTAACATTCCGAAATAGATTCAAGGCCTGCGGGCGTAAAAGATTATATGGAAAGCTGTGAGGTGATGATACATGCTCGAAATTTCACGTAAAAGATAAAATTCAAAGTGTATATATAAAGGTGTACAAGATAAGATTGCTACCACCTAATCTGAATGAATTAGTATTTCAGTGCATCTAGCTTACTAATAAGAATAGAATGATCTATTTTATAATTTTTTTTTAGAAAAATCCGCTATCTTTTTCAGAATATGAAATAAATAATGAATGAATGTCAAAAAAAAAAAAAATTAGTAAACTATTCGAAATCATTTTGTATGAAGAGATTCTCGACCGTGTTAAAAAAAAAATCTTCAACCAGATAATCGAATTCGACCCTGTTTAAATTCGACTCTGTTTAGATTTAAGGATTACTTTATAAAATGGATATGCACATGAATTTTAATATACTTATTATTTATACATGTTACATGAAATGTTACCAAACAGGAAATTAGTTCTCACTGACGGAAAAATCATGCCTAAAAAAGAATATTCCTTTTTTCATGGCCTGCAACAAGGTACGGTACTGCGACGTAGTAAAATTTACATATTTTATCAACTACTTTGCAACCACAGGGGAGAATTACAAAATTACCTGTAACACAATGTAAGCACGATATAACAGCCTAACATTGTTAGTAAATAACTATTTTAGTTCACTGCTGTTCTTGTCAATACTGCAAGCAGCATAAGGACAAAAGGTTCAATATGAACTCTACTTAAATTTGAACCATCCGTGGGTTTCAACACTGAAAGATCCACAAAGATATGTATGGTAGCCATATCACGTGCACAAGTTTTAAAGCCTTTGAGACACAGTATTTATGCAGTATTTATCCTCACCTTTTGCTAGGTACAATAATGTAAAAACTAACATAAATTGAAGAATTATCTCTTGTTTAAAAAGTTTCTAACATTGGAAAGTGCAAGATTGGTGAATAGTGCTAATATTTGTAGGCATCATAAAAACAGGTGCCCAGCAATTACTTGGTGCTTAGTGTATAACGGAAAATACAATTTCCAGCAATAATCAATAACAATACAACCGCAAGGGAGTGAGGCGGATTCTCTATGGAACAGGAAACTGAATTAAGGTGGATTGCAATTGGCAACAGAGAATCATGTAGATTTCCACCGAAAGACCCCTATGATAATTACAAAATAATTGAACTCAATAACTTAGAGTTATCAGTCATCAAAAATGTAAGAGAAGCATATGGCAGTACTCAGATAGCCATAATTAGTTTACCGGTGGAATCGGCATACAAGCTTCTGGAAGTCGGAAAAGTGAAAATTGGTTGGGTAGTTTGTAGAGTAAAGAGCTGATCCAACCCATAAGATTCTATTGGTGTCTCGAGTTTGGTCATATAGCAGGAGATTGTAAAAACTGTGATAGATCCAAACTCTGTAGAAGATGTGGTGAAATCGGCCACATAGCAAAGATTTGTCAGAAGGAACCAAAGTGCATGATTTGCACTGGTGAGCAAGGACACATCGCAGGAAGCAGTAGGTGTCCACTATGCAGACGAGAAATAAATGCAGCCCACAGATGAAAGTAATACTGATAAATCTGAATCACTGAGAAGCAGCCCAAGATCTACTTGGGCAGATCATTACAGAAACAGAAGCAGACGTGGTTATAGTATCAGAACCATTCAAAATACCCTCAAATAGTGTATGGATATCGGACAGAGGGAGAAAGGCGGCCACCTTTCAAATATGGGTTTACGGGAAATATCCCTTCCAAGAAGCTAAGCTGCAACAAGAGAATGAATTTGCAGTTGCAAAGATCAACAACATATATTTATTTAGCTCCTATTCCCCCCCCCCGCCAAATCTACAACTATCAGAGTGTGAAGCAATGTTTGGTAAAATTGTAGCGGAAGCCAAAGGGCATCATTCCATCGTTGTTGCTGGAGACTTAAATGCATGGGCTGAAGAGTGGGGAAGCAAATATACCAACATCAGAGGCAAAACATTTTTAGAGTGTTTTTCCCAGCTGGACGTTATTCTAGCTAACAGAGGAAACACCAGCACCTTCCGTAAGAATGGCCACCAATCAGCGATTGATATCACTTTTATAGTCAGCCAACGAAGCAAATCGAGTGGCACGTCAGTGAGCGATATACTCATAGTGATCACCAATATGTATTTTATGAAATAGGAACTGTGAGCAAGGCAAAAAAGAATCCAATAATTTGGGAAAGAAAAGACTGGGTACCCAGCGCTCATGATGAAGCACTTTTTCTGGAACTACTTCGTGATATTAATATACCAGGAGGCACAGCCGAAGACAAAGTTAACTATGTCACCCAGCTCGGTAGTGCATGCGACGCGTTTATGCCAAAACAAACGACAAAATAGAAGAAAATCAGCCTACTGATGGAAAGACGAGATCAAGCAACTAAGATTTAAATGTCACAGGGCCAGAAGAAGAAGTCAAAGAATTGTAAGATGCTTAGAATACGAGGAGCAAAATCGAGAAAACTTAAGACTGAGGAAGCTGCTCCAAAATGAATTAAGGAGAAGCAAAAGAGAGAATTTCAAACAGCTTTGTGATGAGGCAGACAGAAGTCCATGGGGTAATACTTTTAGAGTGATCATTGCTAGAATAAAAGGCACAAAAAAAACCGCAAGAAAGATGTCCAGAGATGCTAAAAAAGATCGTTATTGAACTTTTCCCGCAGCACCCTCCAAAACCAGCTCAACGAAATGCTGATCATATAGAGGAATATATGGAAGTATACCCAAAGTAACGATTGAAGAAATTTTGGACACTTGTGGAAAAGTGGGTATAAATAAGGCCTCCGGCCCTGACATGGTTTCCAACAAAGCGATCAAACTAGCTATACGAAGTAATCCTAGACTCTTCGTTAGTATCTCAAACTCCTGCCTAGAAGAAGGAGTGTTTCCAAAAATGGGGAAGAGGCAGAGATTTGTCCTCTTGCCTAAAGTGGGGAAACTCCAGGTGTGTCATCCTCATATCGTCCTCTTTGTCTCCTTGACACTACATATCTCTTGAAAATTCACTACATATCTCTTGTCTCTTTGTCCCTACATATCTCTTGAAAATTCTAGATAGCTAATTCGAGGATAGAATATTGGAGTACGACATTGAGGATGGTCCCAAGGAGTACATCATAACTGCTGGAGTTCCCCAAGGTTCAGTCCTGGGTCCAATCTTATGGAATGTTATGTATAACAATATCCTCAAGCTACGGATTCCGGATGGAGCAGAAGTTATAGGATTTGCCGATAACATTGCGATAGTGGTGGTTGCAAAGCAAATGGTGAAATTGAGATGGTCGCAAATGAGACGATTGCAATAGTAAAAGGCTGGTTAGAATCCATTGGGCATAAACTAGCAGAATACAAAACAGAGGCAGTGCTGATTTGAACAGCAGCACTGCAGGTTGGGGATCGTGTCATAAAATCCAAAAAAGCTATTAAATATTTTGGGATTATGCTTGACGACAGGTTGAATTTCAAGAGCCACATAGACTATATGTGCGGAAAACCATCCAGAGTGTACTCGGCGCTATCCAATATCCTACCAAATGTCGAGGGTCCAAGAAGCAGTAGACGGATTTTTTTATCAAGCTCGTCGAGTCACAAGCTCGGTACTGTTATATGGGGCTTCGATCTGGTCAGCAGCACTGGAGATAAAAAGTAACAAAAGGCGGCTGGCTCAAGTCTATAGACTAACCACCCTTAGGGTCATCAGTGCAAATAGAACCACCTCAGATGAAGCAACATGCTTTTAAGCTGGAATGATACCGATTGATATCCTTGCGGATGAGGCGAGGAAAATATATGAAGCAAAGAACCGAAGCTCTCTGGATGGACAGAATATCCAAATTATAGAAAGAGACAAAACAATGCAAAGTTGGCAGGAACATTGGGATACTACTACGAAAGGACGTTGGACTCACAGGTTGATTCCGGCTATGGAACCGTGGCTGAAGCGTTAACACGGAGAGATGAACTACCATTTAACCCAATTCCTTACAGGACATGGTGGTTACCGTAGCTATCTGTATCAGTTTGGACATCTTGCAATAAAGTCGAAGACCCCGTATTGATTGAGTGTCCGCGCTTCGAAGCCGCGAGATTGGAGCTTTATATTGCCGCTAACGCAAATTTAAGTTCGGATAACATAGTGGATGAAAAGCTCAAATCTCAGCAGACATGGGACGCTTGCTGCGCCACCATAACTAAGATTCAGAAGTAGGTAAGGCAAACAAAAACGGCTAGAAATTTAAGGAAAACATGTCTGAGTAGAAATACTAAGCCCGCCCTCCGAAGTAATACTTTGCGGTGATTCCGGGGGGAGCACCGGTTTGGTGAGGAGAAGTGGTTTTAGTGGGTACAAATTTCACACGGTGGTGAGGTTGCTTACCGTGCCTTTCTGAAGATTTCCCCTCCTCGACATAAAAAAATAAAAAAAGACACACACACACACCCACACAATTTATACCCATTTATACCCATAAATGAGTATGGCCAAGTTAAACATATATATACGAACATAATTAATTTTTTATTTTTTTCAAATTCCAAACTCTGTAATAATTTTACAATTGATTTATAGATTTATGTCATTGATTTATAGATTTATGTCGCATTTTAAGATTTATTACAGAAAAAAAAAAAAAAAATTTGTGTTAAACTCGCACCTCTTTAAAAATACGTAAAATTGCCAAGACAAAAAATAAATTGCGCGCGAGAAGAGATTCACAACTCATATAATTTATGATTGGATCATGGAGTTTTTATTTATTTTTATTATTTATGTTTGTAAACATATAATAATATGATTTAATTAATGTAAATTGAAATCACATAAATTGTTGGTTATGTTTGACTGTACGTACCTATATACATAAAACATAAGTAATCAGAGGTGATAGGGGGTTGCTTTTTACCAAAAAAGTCATAATATTTTTAAATACAAATCTCGTTAAATTTTTTTTTTCAGATGATCGCATGCATTTAAAAGCGTTTTACAAAAAGGGTTCATGAATATATAGAGCCTATATAGGCGTCGTGCGCTCCAGGTTACTGCGATCAGTATACCGCTCCAAAATATTATGTGAATCATGGTATAATGGTGAACGTGGTGAATGCCTTGATTCGGCGCAACCACCTCATTCTGCTCTAGATCTGTGATTTGTTTTTCTAATTCCCTTGTTGTTGGTGCTGTTATCCACTGGATCTGTTGATGTTCTATAGTTTTGTTTATGATTTGCGCATTGAATTCCCTTAGATGATTTCCCCCGTGTAGCAGACCGGCCGAATTATTGAATGCTATACTGATATTGCTGTGAACTGCCGCCGTGGCTATGATTAGTGTCTCGGCATCCTTGGAACTTGCATGGCTGCAAGATTGCAGTGGATTCACAGATAACATCGACCGTAGTTTCGTTGGGTATGACGTATATCCGTTGGTTCGTGGTGTGCAACTTGATCCAGTAGTTGGTTCCATTTATTGCTCTGCTGCTGCACACGGTATTGATTTCCTGCCTCCGCTGTAATAGGGCTATTTCGCATTTTCTTTGGTCGGCAATTGCAGTCACAATTGGAGACAGTTTGCATAGAAATTGTGTTGGTTGGAAAACTTGACTTCTTTTGTTAATGTTGCGAAATGCTCTCATCGTTTATCTACGGCTAGGTATTCGGTTGTTCTGAAGATATGCGACTGGATAGTCCCGTGGTTGATGTCTAGAACGGGAACCATTGCTAGTAGTGTGTAGTCCCACTTGAAGGAAAGCGGTAGTGTGAGTTTGATAATTATACCCTGCTTCATGTTTTCATGCTTTGATGCACATGTGTAAGATCCCGGAGGTTGTGTCCCGGGATGGTAAATGATGTTGGCACGTGCTGCTGAATTAACTGTAGCTCCCTGCTTAACTGAGTTGGTGTTAGGTTAGCTGGGTGTATAATTCGCCGATGAGCATAGTAAGCCACGTCGAGCAGAGCCTGTTGTGTCTCCGCCAGGTTTCTCAGGATTAGACTCAAATCCGAGTATGCTTAGCATTATCGAATGAACTCTGTCCTCGTAACTTCGGTATTCCTGGAGTTCCGACATTTTCTGCCGTAAATGATTTTGCTCCTTTATCAAGTTGTTTATTGACGTTAGGGTGAGATTTGTGTTATGTTTTACCAGCTTGACGGTATTATCGATCAGGGATGTTTGATTTTTCACTAGTGCTAGTAGATGGTGCTCATTGTTGTTAATTTTTCTTTGAGCCGATCTTCATATTCGCTGGCCTCTCGTTGTGTGAGTATTCCGAACATGTCCCCTAATATGACATCTATCGTGTCTGCTAGACCTCGCCATACGCGTGATCGTCCCTTGTTACTAGCTAGCAGAAGTTCATTATCCGCCATTAAATTTTTTAATTGCCATTTTAGTTGGTTTAGAATATTGCAAGTCAATCTAGGCAGTTCCTTGCAAAGTGCCTGTAGTTCGTTGTCAGCTTGTTGTCTAGGCGTAGTGCTATGGGTTCGACTGGTTCTCGGTATGCTATTCTTGGGTGTTACATCTGTCGCCAGTTGACTTGGTTGTATTGGCTCTGTTTTATCGGTTCGATCGCTGATTGGTAGCTTGCATAGTTCCGCTATTGGCCGCTTGTAGATTGCGTCCTTACATTTAACTGTGACTGCTCGCACTAAACCATCAGTTCCGGCGTGAGTATGGAGAACCCGTCCTAACTTCCATCGTGTGGCAGGTAGTTGGTCATCCTTCAATAGAACTAGGTCATTGGTAATTAAATTAGGTTGAATACTTGTCCACTTATTCCGTTGATGTAGTTGGTGTAAATATTCTGATGACCATCGTTTCCAGAAATCTTGTACCATTTTTTCTATCAAGTGCCATCTTGTTCTTAGTGTTATCTTATCGATGTCTGCGCTTGGTAGTGCCTTTAGAAAATCCCCAATTAAAAAAATGACCTGGTGTCTATGCTGTTATGTCCGAGGCGTCATTGGTGAGCGGGGTTTAGGGTCGACAATTGAGTACTGCTTCGATTCGAGTGTTGACGGTGTATAATTCTTCAAAAGTGAGTGTTGTTTCTCCTATCAGTTTTTTAGGGTGAAAATTCAACGATTTTTTTCCGGCTTCCCATAAGCCTCCGAAGTGAGAGCTGATCTGGCGGTTCAACCATGCATGGTCTGACGGTTTTGTATTGTCTCTTTCCGACATTCAGTGTTGAGTGCGATCGTACAGTGGTGTTTTTTTCGGGGTAGATGTTTTAAGTGTTTGCGAGCTTCTTTGTGTAGTGGAGGGCAGCGGCAGCAGCGGGTCGATTTGTTTTTATGATACGTGCAGTGCCGCATACGTGTATTGTGCTGAGTCGCCAAGTTTGTATGTGAGACGCCCGTCATTGTGAGCGGAACATTTATTTGGTGATTGCTGTGGGCGGGGTGTTGTAGCAGGAATTATGTCTACTGACTTAATTAATTTTTATTTTTTTTAAACTCAATGGATTTAACCATTGAGTGAACTTTATTTTATTTAAATTTAATTACAAATGTTGTTTTATGATTTTAAAACATAGCAATATTCTATGCTGTGTGTAATTGAGAACTAAATTGTATACAAGACAAATTCTATTTATATATGTTTTTAGTATTGATTCTATATAATAAAGGTTTTGGTATCAAAGATGATGTAATCAAAACAGTTCAAGTGTTTCTTAAGAAAATTTAAGAACATCTGAAGTGTTTTGAGGAAATGATTTTATATAATTTTAATTATCTTAAATTTAATAGTGTGACAGATTAATGTTATATACTATATTGCTATTGCGGAATAATGAGTATCATTGTTAATATAATTCTTAGAATTATATTATTTCCTTATTATTTCCTTATTATTTATTGGTTTCATCTTAAGTGTTTATGATTAATAAGAAATGAATTTAAAATGTTATTTCCGTATTGGATTAATCTGAATTGCTTCGGGTGATTTGTTGTTGTAGTGGACTGTTGATGTCGTAACATTGGTGGATGCGGGAAGTATCGGGCAATGTAACTCAGGCGTGGACGGACCAGCAGGGTTTGGTTGTTCTGCTATCCTTCAACGGGGACGGGTTTTCTAACAAAAGTATAGAGGGGGATTGGTGAGTTTTGTGCAGTTTGCGAGGCGATCGGTTTTGTGAGGCCAATAACAACACTCGTACCTACTGGTATTCAATTGAAGGAGGGCTCGGTCGTACGAAGTTGTATCTTGACTGCTCATGCATTGTGGGGGAGGATGAGGTGAATGATGTGGGAGTAGAATGGAAATATTTATGGGTTGCCTATATGTATTTATTCTGCTTTTTGTATTTGTTTTTATTTTTTGCTTGATGCGTGGTGTTGTTTGGTTTAGTTTTTCTTTAGCACAGTGACTGTCATTTATGGCTTTGTATGTTATGTGTGTGCGGGTTATATGTGTGCGGGTTGCTTAATGTATTGGTTGGGTAATATAGATTATCGTTTAGTTTCGTCTTTGATGTTATATGGTATTTGTTCAATTTCAAAATGAACCTCATGATGAATCCCGGTATAGCACCTGTTTTACAATCGCAGGAAGAAACAAAGCTACCCTTGGAAGTATGGTGCAATCCACTAATTACTTTAAAGAAATCACGCGAATTGCGCGCTGAGATGTTGTAACATTGTGCTCATTACTGAGATGTTGTACTCTCAGAACTTCGGCCTTCCACCATTCACGATTTTTCGCCTACAAATATGCCTAACGGTTATTCGAGCAAGGCTAGCTTTGTTTTTTTTTCTTGTGAAATTGAACATGGGTTGTATGGCATGGGTTGTATGGGACTGGGCGATGATCTGTGTTACATAGTTGATGTGCTGGGCGGGGAGGTAACTGTGTGTTCTGCTAACGAATTTCTTTCTGCTAACGTATTTGCGGCTAACATGACAGCACGGTTTGTATATGCATGGCGTACATGGCCGTGAATGACGGTCATTGTGTTGGAGAGGGGTTTAACTGAACAACATCACGAATCAAGTGGAGGATAGGGGCGGGTACGGGGGGCGGAATGGGTACGTATGGGTGATACATGGATGTTTTTGTTTTATTCCTGCATTATTTGTTTCGTTTTCTTTCGTAGTGTATGAGTGGTTAATATGTGGTTTCGTATGACCAATTTTGTATTTTTGTATTTTTGTTGGAGGACTTGTTTTTGTTGGAGGAGAGTGGAACGGTTGAATTTTGTTCGTCTGTCTATGCCTGTTATAATGTTTTGCTTGCAGTAGTCATTGAGAGGGTGTTCCGTTCGTAGTGACGAGTGTCTCATATGTGGGATTGGCGATTCAGTGCAATGCATGTGTGCAGCGCTGTACGTGTCGGGAAGGGTTGATCGACTTGTTGTTGTTGTTTTATATTATGTAGGGAGGTTCGCACACATTCAAAATATTTATTTTGATGAAGTATTGTTGTGCGATTGTGCTCAGTGCTGGGTGTCGGAGGGAGACGGTGTAGAATTGTCAGATTGTGTATGGTCGGAACGTTTGGTGTACCTTCGTTTCCCCTACATTTTTATTTGTTTTTGGACTCTAAACTCTTTCGCGGTTAAATAACGTCCTACTTTACGCTATTACTAGCCAAATCGAGGACGCGCGAATGCAGGTTCGCATCCATGTGCAGATATCCATCTGCACATTGCATTGCTCCAGCTAGCCTGTACTGGCATGGACGATGGTTCGGCCCATGAATTCTGCTCTCCAACGGGGGGTCATAGTTGTGTTCATCGTCATCACTGATGATCGTAATCAAGTGATGAAAAATCCCTTTTGCAACCCTTTCCCGTTGGGATTCAAACCCGGTACCTCCCGTCCCAAACACCGCAGCTTTAACACTGCGCCAATTGCTCGCTAAGTGAAATAATATTCCACTAAACTGAAGCGATTTTGTAAAATATCTCGGTTTAACTTTAGACAAACGGTTTACTTTTAGAAAACATGTCGGCACAGTTAAAGGGTCCTGTGAAAAATTAATCAAGATGTTATATAGCTTATTGAACCATAATTCCAAATTAACGATAAAAAATAAAATACTTCTCTACAAAACAATAATATACAGTAAAATCTTTTACGCAACGCCTGTCTGGGCAAATTGTGCTAATATATTTCTCATTTACCATTAGTTAAAGACATTATTAACTATTAAATTTAAAGCCAAGCTATTATAGATTTCCAGCCGATTGATAAATGAGCTCACTATACAGTTATAGCCTAAATAACTTTACAAATCATAGCTAAAATATATTAATAAATCAATATTGTCAAGAATATGAAATAAATAATGAATGAATGTAAAAAAAAAAAAAATAGTAAATTATTCGAAATCATTTTGTATGAAGAGATTCTCGACCGTGTTAAAAAAAAAATCTTCAACCAGATAATCGAATTCGACCCTGTTTGCATTCGACTCTGTTTGGATTTAAGGTTTACTGTATAAAATGGATATGCACATGAATTTTAATATACTTATTATTTATACATGTTACATGAAATGTTACCAAACAGGAAATTAGTTCTCACTGACGGAAAAATCATGCCTAAAAAAGAATATTCCTTTTTTCATGGCCTGCAACAAGGTACGGTACTGCGACGTAGTAAAATTTACATATTTTATCAACTTTGCAACCACAGGGGAGAATTACAAAATTACCTGTAACATAATGTAAGCACGATATAACAGCCTAACATTGTTAGCAAATAACTATTTTAGTTCACTGCTGTTCTTGTCAATATTGCAAGCAGCATAAGGACTAAAGGTTCAATATGAACTCTACTTAAATTTGAACCATCCGTGGTTTTCAACGCTGAAAGATCCGCAAAGAGATATATGGTAGCCATACCACGTGCACAAGTTGTAAAGCCTTTGAGACACAGTATTTATGCAGTATTTATCCTCACCTTTTGCTAGGTACAATAATGTAAAAACTAACATAAATTGAAGAATTATCTCTTGTTTAAAAAGTTTCTAACATTGGAAAGTGTAAGATTGGTGAATAGTGCTTATCTTTGTATGCAATTACTTGGTGCTTAGTGTATAACGGAAAATACAATGTCCAGCAATAATCAATAACAATATAACCGCAAGGGATTGAGGGGGATTCTCTTTGGAACAGGAAACTGAATTAAGGTGGATTGTAATTGGCAACAGAGAATCATGTAGATTTCCACCGAAATAACTACAAAAGAATTGAGGAGCAACTGAGGAGCAACTGCTCATCAAAAGAGACAGTAAAAAAAAAAGTCAAAGTAGAAGACCATTTCTCATCATAACCGTAAAACGAGAGTAAGGCGATAATTTAGTAACATTTTTTGATGTCCTGAAGGTGAAACATTACCCAATACCACATAACAACCAACCTAAATCCACTCGCATAAATATCAAAATTTCTTCTAACCAAATTTGTACAACTGCATGATCTGACAAGTCTGAAGTTGTACAAACGCAAGTTGAAAAAAATTTCAAATTTTATAAAAATCATAGTAGGTTTTATATAGAATAGAATATAGTTGGCCTCGTCGAGTTCGATTTGGTTTTGTTTTAGTATTGAAAATCATTTGGCTTGAACAGACTGTACAATTATGGTGAATGTGAGCATACCCGTACAATTTATAATTTTTTATTATTTTATTTTTTATTTTCCGGTAATTTAATTTAATATATTAGTTTCAGCAACCAATCATTCATCGATTGATGCCATTTACAGTAGCTGCACTGGGCTTACATTGTACAAGTTATTTTATAATTCGAGGTAAGGTATTCCACAGCCATTAAAATTCAACAATTTTAGATTTTTTTTTTTGCTAAATTCCAGAACTATTAAATTACCACATGAAAACATCACTCGTGATTGATGTTGAATATTACGCAAATGCTTTTCATATTTTTACTGTGGTTGATATAATTTCATTAGTATACGGTTCAATTGCATTTGAAGTATGCACCTACAAACATATGTTCACTGTTTTATTCACATTAATATGGATTTTAGTACTAGGAACCTCTAGTTTGATTGAAATACGCCCAATTTCATTATTTTCACTTGAACTAATTGGCTTTGTGTCCAGTACGGTAAAAGTTGCTATAATATCACTTGGAGCAATTCAATATGATTTTCGGTACTCTCGAGATCTATTCGTATATTTTATATTTTCGTATTTTGCGATGGTTATTGGTAAAATCGCATCACTTTATTATGTGCCACCGATTCCGGCAGGTCAATGGACGTCATGCCTTGAAATGAGTTGTATTTCGAGTAGACTGCTTATTGCAGTAACATTTTCAATTATTTCCTATTGTAAGTATAATTAGATGATATTAGATCTAGAAAATGCCGTAATTTACATTTTCATTTTGTTTTTATTTTTAGTACTTATTTACCATAGTAAATATAGTTTTGTCGTCGCAAATACATTACCGCCGATTACACTAGGTCCATTTTCAATCGTTTGGCAAATAGTTAAAATGTCAGCAATCATATTGCCATCAGTTTGGATTTCTATTGCTCAAAAACCGATGTTACAACAGTGGGCAGTTTTGGCCGAGCGTTCATCACCTCAAATCGGATCGTATTTATTTAATCGCGACTATTTAGAACATATTTATGTTTGGTGCATATTTATATTCATTGTGATATTTTACATTTTTTTTTATAAAAAATGTGCAAAATATTTACTATTTTGCCCATATATCGCGATTATTGGCGGATGTTTGATTATGTGTTATGGTACAATAGCAACCATTAAATTCGAAGAAAATACGAGAGATTATAATGCTACATTTTGTAAAGAAAATGAAACTACTGTTATTTTGTGCGATAATAAGTTTTTCTCATATGTTCGCCCAAGAATATATTCAAATTTTGATGGAATTAGAGATGAGACAGTGCCGGAAAATACTTGCAAGATATTTAAAAATGTACAGTTATATGGACATGAACGTAAAGGAACAGTTTGGTACCAGGCGGCTGCGGACATGAAGTGGCATAGTAGAGCTACTATTTTAAAAGAAAAAAAATTGTACAGTTTGATATATATTGTGAACTTACAACAAGAAGATGGTAAATTTCCGGCACCAGATCAAAATTATACACTAGCATGTACTAAGACAGGTGCGTGTTATATGGGAGGTTTTGAATATGACGAAAATAGAGGATTAAAATATGTTACAAACCATGAAAGGACAAAATCTGGATTGCCAAGGATTTGCATGGCGTCTTTATTATATTATAAGTATGCTAATAATGACATTTTTGTTTACATGATAAACACTTTCGATCAAACACACGCAAATGGGATCAGCTATCATTTTACGTTCCTATGGGCTAATCCTACTCAATGCCATACTATTATGCCTGGAATGTATAAAATAACGTTAAATTTGATGCCAATACCATACATAGACTATATATTTCAATTTGAAATGGGCATGGTATTTTATTTAGATACAGCTAGAGCAGCTGGAGATGTTGGTGTTGTAGAAAATCCTGTTGTCGATCCATACAGACAATCAAATTTTTGGCTTATATTTCCAATTATTGCGATGGCTGTTGGTGAAACATTAATTCAAGTCGCTGGATTATATATTGTATATACCGAGAGCCATCCAAATTTGAAAAGTATTTCAATCGGAATTTGGATGTTTAGTACACGAGCTGGTGACTTTTGTAATCAAATGTTTAATGGACTTGTAACGTTACATAAGGCTGCCTATATATTTAAACGGGTTGCAATAATTTATGCGGCAGTTGCTATTTTTTTGAAAATATTCACATTTAACAAGAATTGGGCACCAAGCGCAATGTACGTTGTTGAGAAACCAAAGGATGATGATCTACCATAACTAAATAGAAAATTGTTTCAACTTCAGCCAAAATTGAATACATTTTTATTTAAAAAAATATATATGGAGTTCTCTTTCTATGATCAAAAGCTAAATGTTGACAATTTTTTTTGCCGGGGACTTTGAACTTTGAATATAATAAATAAGTTAGGTCGTTTAGCGTTTGTATTAATACGACTGCATCAAATTAGAGGGTTTATTACGGAAATGGTTGTAAAATAAGTTGTTATAAAATTCGATTCGTGGCAGATACTTTTAAAAAAGTTACCCATATTGTGATTGTCGTTTCGCACGACAATCAACTCGACTCAGTGTATTCTTCTGTTTTCACTTTTTATTTTGAATAATGAAAACAGAGGCCAGACCGAGTCGTGTCGATTGTCGAGCGAATCAACACACAATAAGGGTGAATCACCGATTGATTTAGAATGTACGGCCAAGCATTAAGCAGGATACACCGGAAAGCGCCGGCCCCTCCGTACACCCATTTTTACATATACTCGGAAGGTCAATAGTTAGTAATTATTTTGTGGGGTAGGGAATGGAAAAGAATGTCAGTAATGACAGAATTGGTCTAGTTTTCCGGTAGCCAATATTCAAAATACTGTTAGCATAATACAATCACTCGATTATTCTGAGTTAGTTCGAAAGTACATTTGACTTGACGTGTTAAGCTCGTGTTTTCTAGAAAAGTGATCTTAGTGAGGAAAATTAATATTAAATAAATGGACAAAATAAATAACAAAATGGACGGAAACATAACAACAGTTAAAAATACATACAGTAGACAAGATGAAGTACCTTATAAAGTAATTGTTACTAAAGATAAATTAAATATGATAAGTCTGGGGAAATCAATTCAAATGAACAAATTCAAAAATATAGAATCTGTCGAACAATTAAGTAAAAATATGGTAAGGATTATTTTCAAAAAATATGATGAAGCAAAAATAGCTCAAATAAACATCAGAAGTCTGAACAGTAATAAAATGTTACTTGAACAGTATATACATATAAACAAAATAGATATAGTTATACTATCAGAAACATGGACAAATCAATTAAACAGAGCCACCTTCAACAATTACGAACTAATCACAAAAGAATTAAAAAAAAATTTTCTTGGAAAATAGTGGATCAAACAAACTCTTTCATTCGACTACAAACTATAAAAATAAATATCAAATACAGGAATTTAACTCTAAACATTGTATCTTTCTATAATAATTCAAATAAACATCTAGATGAAGTTGCAACAAATTTTGAAAAATTAATGCTAGAGAACATGGATACTACTTTGATTGCAGGAGATATAAATGTACACAACAGTCTTTGGAACAACCAACTTGTACATTCAAATAACAGATCAAGTAACAAAATAGGGAATATAATCACCTTTAACAATATTCATTTATTAAACGATGGCTCTCATACTAGACAAGATACATTCAGACACAACACAACAGCGCTAGACATCACATTATGCTCCACAAATTTAGTAAATAATATATCTTGGAAAGTCGAAAGAGACAATATCGGTAGCGATCATTTCCCAATACACATTATATATAAATCAAATGAAACAACTAATAGACAGGTAACAAATTGGACAAAAATAAGAGATGAATTTAATTTAGCAAAAAAAAAACCAATACAAGACATAGAAGTCTGCTTAGAAGAGATTATACGGAAAAATACAAAGAAAAATAATAAGAAAATATTCATACAAACCAAAACCATGGTGGAATGAGTACATCCAAAGATTATGGGATGTTAAAAATTACAAACAACACATATATAATCAGAATAAGACGTTATTTACTGCTATGGAATTAAGAAAAAATTTGATTGATTAATTGAGTGAAGGACGAACCAGGAACTCCCGGAATTCCGGGCACCATCGTACACCCGTGTTACATATAACAAAACCGAAGGAATGTTAGTTGTGACAGACTCGACCCGGTTACTGACACCTAAGCGATCGATAGTTAGTATTTTTGTGGTGTAAGGAAGGGAAAGGTTTGTTAGCAATGACAGAATTGGTCCGGTAACCC